>WTSP01024632.1:5594-25113 GCA_025331215.1 Actenoides lindsayi | reverse complement strand
TAGTCATAAATACCTTTGTTATGACTGGTGTAAATTTCTCTCACTTCACTTCTAAAGGTATAGCTGAAGAAAATTCACAGCGCAAGCTCAGTGAGGGGTGGTTGCACTTTGGAGGCAGGTAGCCTTTGGGTCGGAGGTGTGTTTTAGTATTATAATGACATTATAATGAGCAAAGTTTGCTCAAAGGACAGTACCTTGTGAAAAAAATGACAGACTGTTGGCACAGGATCACAAACAGTCAGCTTATCAGTCCTGCAGTACCATCAAGTTCCCTGATCTCACAGGGCCTGGCCGTGGAATCTTCACTCCACTCCATCCCCCATACTGCTTGCAGGCAGTGTTGCTTAGGGAACTGTTGTGAAATGGATTCCTTGCATACCAGTTGCACGCTACCCTGAGAGTTTCTCCAACGTTATACCTTTCCTTAATGTGTGAACAGTGCTGCACCTTTAAAATGATTTTAATTTCTAACTCACCTCCAGTCGTTATTCCACACTGACATCGGAGCCTGAGGAACCAAAGGCAAATAATAGCTGGGGTTCTGTTGTGAACTCCTGCCCACGTTGGTAATTTCTGACCTTTAATTTTGGGTATGCACTTACAAAAACTGTGCTGTCAGAAACCCCTTTTCCAGCTCTAAATAAGACTCTGTTTTTGACAGTCTCTGCTATTGGCTGGCTAACAGCTTCCTCCAGCCCTCCTCCCTGCACAGCTCTTGGTTGTTTTCCTCCATAGATCAGCAGTTAAAACAAAGGGTTTAGCAAATGTGGCATTTCCTCCTCCTCCACTCTTCTATTGTCACGGGTTATTAGATAGAACAAATCTAATTTTCCCATTAGCAGGTGGGGTATCTTTTGTTGTTTTATTTTCCTTGTTGTTTTCATTTTAAGTAGCAATTCTTATAACGACAGTGGAAATGTTATTTTAAATGAAGTGTTGTTTTTACTGGGGAAAAATATCCTCCAACCTAGCTTTCTCTGGTTCCATGTAATTTTCCTAAAATCTGTAGTAGATTTTCAATTTATATGAGTACTTTTAACCTCATGGTTACTTGGAACATACCTGGATCAGTAAGAAAAGGAAAATAAATATTTTTCCCTTTAACTATTTCGTATATTACAGTTACTTGCTACCTGGCTCTGCTGTATGCTCAGTAAGGACACAGAAGTATCCCTTCAGATGGAATATTTTCAACATTTCAAAACCAAGATTTTTGTATTGGAGGGATTTTCTGCTTCTGTTCTCATCCACTATGAGGAAGGGTGCCCACCCTGTGCATGGTCCCCTCCCTCCATTCATTCCTATCCTGACCATCAGTGCTCTTTTGCCAATATCTGGCATTTCACAGACTTTATCTGAGAATCTTTGTTTCATTTCACAGATTATCTTCATAAATTTGTTTCTGATGTGAAAATTTAGTTTTATTTTCCCTTTACTCTCAGCACCAAAATCCTTCTGGTGTTTCAGTGATGGACAAGGCTGAAATTTTTTTGTCTCTGTTCAAACTCTCGTGGAACATGAAGATGTGGTCCAGCACTGCCCCCCAGCATGTTTACACTGCATAAGCTTATTGCTGCTCCTTGGAATTGCTCTGGTAGTGGGAGTTTCTCAGAGCAGCAGTAGGTTTGCCGGGTCCAAGCAGTTGTTTTGTGGATCTGGCATCTCCAGCAGCCTCACTGCTTTCAAGGACAACCTGATTATAAGGCTGCAAACTGATTTCCTTTTCCAACTCTATAGCGTAAAAGAAAACTGCAATCTCAGGAATTTTTTTTTCTCTTGACTGTGCACATGGGATGACTGTTTATTGTAAGTTAGTTTATTGCAGTCTATTTGCACAAACACCTCAGAAGCAGTAAATCAGGTGACCTGGGCAGCCTTGTGCCCACTTTCCCTGCATGTACAGGCAGGCCAGGGAACAGCCAGGGAGGGCTGAGGATGTCCTGGGGCAAGTGCTGGGGGACACAGCTGAAAAGGGGGCAAGGGCAGCTGAGGTTGCCCTCCTGTTCTGGTAGGAGGGGGGTCCACACACACTGGTACATTCAATTATGGATTTAAATTACAAAGTGAGACAATGAACGTTCTGTGCCACATGTGTCTGGGTCAGTGCTGCAGCAAAGCAGAGTACTTGTGCTGCTGGTCTGACCTTGATGGGCTGAGAACCAACTGGATCTTTCACGCTATGTCCTGCATCTTACTGAGCCTCTGCTTTCACAACAGCATGTGGTAAAATGGTTGTAATGTTTAAATCTAGATTGTACATTCAAGACAAAGAAGCCAATTTCATGATGATGATGATGATGATGATGATGATGATAATGATTCCTATTGTGACATAGAATCATACAATGTTTGGGGTTGGGCCATTAAAGGCCATCTAGTCCAAGCCCTCTGCAGTGAGCGTGGACATTTTCAACTAGATCAGGTTGCTCAGAGCCCCTTCCAATCCGGTCATGAATGTTTCCAGGGCTGGGGCTTCTACCACCTCTCTGGGCAAACTGTGCCTATGTTTCATCACCCTCATTGTAAAAAATTTCTCCCTTGTATCTAGTCTAAATATACCCTCTTTTAGTTTAAAACCGTTACCCCTTGTCCTGTCACAACAGGCCCTTATAAAAAGATTGTCCCCATGTTTCTTACAGTCCCCCTTTAAGTACTGAAAGGTCATAATAAAGTCTCTCTAGCGCCTTCTCTGCTCCAGGCTGAACAACCCCAACATGTCAGAAGCTGTTTTCCCAAGTAAGGTTCCTGGGATGGAGCAGTTTCCTGGCAGCGTGCTCCTTGCTAGGAACACAGGAAGCTCCAGCTCTGCCCTGTGATGGCAGGGAAGACAGACTTTGAGGGAACGTTGCTCTGAAATGACTCTCTGAAGTTTCAGGCTTTCCACTGCCGTTTGACAGAAGTTGTTTCTCAGCAGGGCCATGAGGACGCGTGAGTAGGCGGCAGTGGGCTGGGGGCTGCCAGTGCCCAGCAACATGGGGGCTCTACAGGGCTACTGGCAGCTTGTGTGCCTGGGCTCCCTAAAAGTCAGGAAAGAGGACAGAGAGGGCTGGCGATCACAGGCTTGGCAGGAGTCCTGCAGCATCAGCAGCTGCCTGTGGGAGATACCATTTTCTTCAGTTTTGTGCCTGGCCCCCGTGACTCCCTCGGTATTCCCTTTAGTACTGACTCATTTCCTTGGATAAAAAGCAGTAATAGGGGACAGGCAAAATTAAAGTGACTGCTCTGCTGCAGGTTGACACTGAGGCCATTATGCTTTGACGGTGCTATTTGTGTCCCGGCATGCTTATTTTCCTGATTTGCTTGTGCTTATCTTTGGTACACTTGGTTTTTCTCCAAAAGAAACACACACTCCAAAGCCAGTGTCTGATAGTCAGCGTCACCTCTGGGATGTTAGTGGTATGGACATAGTTTTCCTGCAGATGTTTTTACTGGACATCATTTTAGGTGGATGTGTTCCTATTAGTCTTCTGAGTTTATAAACCTTCATTTTTACAAAATACTGATCATACTTTCTTTTTTTAAAAAAGACCTTCTTTAAAATATGGAAAAAAAATGTAAAAACATTTCCACTTTTTAATAAAAGAAATTTTTTAACAGGGGGAGGAAACCTGTTCTTCCAATGTTTCATTTGTAAAGACCAATATAACTCTGTGTGTGTGTGTGTGTGTGTGTGTATATGCATGATGTGCACAAAAGACATCGAGACCGATCTATAGAGAGCTTATCTCCGTTTTAGTGGTTTTCAGTTATGCCTCCTCAACCCATCTGCTTCGCTGCATGGCTGACAGTTGATGGCTCTTCCTTTTTGTAGTACATTTCTCTTCCAGGTTATCCAGAAGTACTCTGACTCATTTCCCCTGGAAGTAAGACCACATTCAGCCATGAAACAGAGCCTCTCTGCTCCCAAAAATGTATATAATAACCTGAAGATTTTCAGAGGGCAGAGCTGCACATTCACCAACGTGACTTAGCGTTAACACTAACTCTCTTGTTTGCAAAGCTGGTGTCTTTCTCGGGGTTGGCTGCCCCAACTAGAGGTGCTCCAGCAGCTGTGGAGGTGGCAGCTCAGCTACAGGGAGCACTGGCTGTGGAGTCCAGCTGCCTCCTCTTGGCTCTCTCAACTAGCTGAAACATTTCAGATAGGTCAATTGAAATCAATTGGTACAGCTGGTTTTATGTATTTTTAACTCCCCCTTTTTTTTTTTCTCTCCAGCAGAGACTAAGAATGACAGAAATAAGAGTTGAGAGCTGTCTGATCACTTCAAGGTTTTTTTCTTTCCAAACTGGTGTTGTATATTAGTCAAGATTTTGATTGATGCTCTACTATAGGATGTAGTTAGAGCTCCCATTTAGCTCTGCTGCATTCCAAATACTGTAATTGATTACACGGGTACTGTGACAGACTTTTTTTTTTATCAATTCCTTAGGTACTTTGACCACGGCATTTTAAGGAAGTACTTTAAAAAAAGGGGTTGGTCAGGTAAGCAGGTTGGCAGTACTGAAGCCTTTCAAGGCAGTGACCTTTCAGTGTCGGCTGTGAGCTACCAGATAAATTACTATGAATTTATCTTAGCCATACTGATTCTATCCCTGTTGCCTAATGAAAAGCATATGCTCACTAGATTAAGGGCATGTAAATTTGTCATCATAAATTCATGCGCTGGAGCATAAATAAAGTGGAATTTTACTGCCTTTATAAAAACATTTGGTGTAACCATGAATTTTATTTCCCTTAGGAACAATTCTAAATATTTTATGATATGTATTCATGCCATAAGTTAGCTATGTGTTTTTGGTGATGTTGGGTGACATTGATGGCATTATTAAATTTGATTACCAGAGGCCTTTAGCGTGAAGCTGTTCTTTAGCAATAGAAGAATCCCTTTAAACTCTGAAAGCACAGTGGCAAGGTAAGTCCCTGTTTTATAGATGGGATTTGTATTCTAAAAGCTGTCTTCAACCACTCATGAATACAGATGTAGTTTTGCATGGCTTTTTGACCTATTCTAGGAAAGAATTCCTGATAATTTTATTAGACAACTATCAGAATCTCCACGGTTTCAGAGCACTGCTTATCCATTCCTGGTTTTAGATAGCCTTTCAGCAGACTCATCTCCTGCCTATCATAGACAGGCAGTATCTGTGGTAGTTGATTTTTCCAGCAGTTCAAGTAGGAGAGTTCCCTGCAGCAGGCTATTTGGATGCGTTGCTTTCTGACATCTGTCAGTTTCTGCTCTGTTTATTTGAGAGGAATGTGGTCACCTGGGCTTTCTGTATCCTGTACCTCACCACTGGTCAGGCAGGACACATGCTGCACAAGTCTGAGTAGAAAGAACGGTGCAGTGATTTCACAACAGCTGCACTGTGCAAGGGCACATGTCCCAGGGAAGCGGTGTAGTATCTGCGAGTGCTCCACTGACTACAGGACATGCTTTGCAAAAACACCCAAAGAACACAGGCTGAAGGACCTAAATTTGTCATGGGACAGGATTGGAGTCACAGCAAGACCAAAGACTAGCCGAAGAATGGTCCCAGTTGAGAGACCTGGCTGTGGGCTGTGGTTGCAAGCACCCTAGAGAGGGTTTGTCAGCAGTGGTGCCAGCACCTGTGCTAGCTCTGCACAAAGGGAGTTGTTGGGAGGCTCTGATCGCCGAGCCAGTGACACATCACGTACCAACCCTGATCCTGCAGGGATAGGGCTTCTGCATTAGTGGCAGGACAGGAAATAAACTTCTGGGTTTGCCATTCATTCCACTGTCTTTTGTTCTGCTGGATTTGAAATCTTTTAGTTTCACTTCCATCTTCCTTGATCTGCCTCCTTTTCTGTCCTGAAATAATTGTGTGGATTTCCTCTCCCCCCTCTACAAAGACGAAAACTCAAGAATATGGTTCAGGGCCTGCAGAAGAGGAAATAAAACACACAGGACAGTCCCCAGCCTTTACTTGAGCAAGAAATTATTTCTTTTTTCTGGAGAACATTTGCGGATTTTAGCTCTAAGCACCCATTTAACCATAGCCAAATAATTGCGTCAGTGTATGATTCAAAATGTCATTGCTGTTGTGGGGTTTCTTGGTTTTGTTTTGAGGCAGATGCTTATCTCCTTACACTAGACTGGAAGTGTCCTTGTTGCCTCCATTAAGGCTTACCAGCAATCACTTGCAAGGTTGCTCAACATCTGCATTTCAACATGGTTTCTTTATTTCCACTTCCTGGTTTGTTTTTTTTTTTTTAGACTTGAATGTAACATTTACATGTTTCAGATCAGCTTTAGGTTTCCCTTGCCTCTGTGTTGCAGCCGTCCCTGGATGTATTTAAAAGCCATCTAGATATGGTGCCTAAGGATATGGTGTAGTAGTGCCACTGGTAGAGTTAGATTAACAGTTGGATTTGATCTTAAAGGTCTTTTCCAACCATACAGATTCTGTGTGGTTTTGTGAACAGCAATCCATTGGCTAGAAGCACTTTGAACATGAAGGAAGGGGAGAGCCTGTTACAATCTGGGTAAAATGATAATCAGAGCTGGCACTAGGAGTACAAAAGGCCTCCTGCATCCAGGCCATGTGTGAGAGAGGGCAGTGCGGGACATGAAGAGCTGCACCAGTGGACCCTGACCACCTCCAGCCGCTCATTAAAGGCCTGCCGGATGCTTTAAAGATCCACGTGCAGGCTCTCCAAGAAAGGATTGCGAGGCCATAAAAGGCAACCAGCAAAACCCTCAGAATCTGCCCGCGCATGTGATGACTTGCACAGAAATATTATGCAATATAGTCACTTAGTGGGCACAAGATGGGATGGGCTTATCTGGGCAGTGGCAGCAATGGCAGGAATACGTGCGTGGGACAAGTTGGTCATAAACCTCACCCTGACCACCCTCCCCCCACCCCCCCCAAGAGCCTGAACTCTCCTGAGGCAAACTAGGTCGAACTTGTGATCTGGGAAAGAATGACCTATGGTTCTGGGAATACCCCGGGCAGTGTGGCACAGAATTGCTAGAGGGGAAAATGAGGGCCCTGGACAACCACTCTTCTGCAGGACAGTGCAGTTAATCCTTTCACATCCCTGCGAGAGGAATCAAAGGGGTCAAAAAACTAGAAGCTGTGGTGTGGGATTTGGGCCACCCACTTGCCATGGTGAATTCTTGCCAATGGTTTGCTAACAGGGAACCTTATACACGTTGCTGTGGGTCCGGAGCAAATAAGTTTAGAGTTCTTAATTGATACAGAAGCCCAGATTAGTGTCCTAAAGACCCAGTTAGCTGACGAGTAAGGAATCAATCGAGGAAAAACCATAAACATAATACAGGTAACTAGTACAGCAGAAAAAACGTTCCATGCTCAAACTCAGTTTTGTCTGCCTGGGGAAAAGCAGATGACAGCCGTGGAGGTGGCTCTGAGCCTTTACAAGGGGAATATCTTGGGATTCAAAGTATTAGCAGGCAGGTGGGGGTGTCTGCCCAGTGGCTGCTTGTGGAGCATTGGGAGCTGCAAGGTGGAAGAGGCTTTCATTAGGACCTCGCAGGTTGCCCCAGCACTGCCGCAATCTGAAGTGATCCACACTGCTTAACAAGCCCCACCCCCTGCCAGACAGGCTAAACTGGGCATCACAGCAGTGATTGACAGCCTGGAGAAGAGACAGGTAATTAGCTGCACCTACTGCCCTTATAATTCTCCAGTGTGGACAGTTCCTAAACCTGATACCTTAAAGAGTAATGCTCAACTGCTAACAGCTGCTGTCCCAAGTCCAGCTTCAATGGTGACAGCAATACAGGCAGCTGCCCACTCGGGTATGGCCACTTTAGATGTTAAAGACAGATTTTTCAGGATTTCCTTACAGGAGGAGGACAAATCCCAAGTTGCTTTCACCTGAGAGGGAACACAATACACCTTTAATTGGCTTCCACAAGGGAACAGCCCCCACCCCCCCTCCACTGTTGCCCACAATGCCTTGGCTGCACTTCTGGACACTGTGAAAGGGCCTTCAGGCATTCACATGTACCGATACACAGGTGACAATCTGGTGGGTGGAGACAACATGGAACAGGTTGGCCTAGCAGTCAAGACTGCCTGGAATTGAGTGAATTCCTTCCATATGTCAAGGTCCCAGGCAACAGATTAAGCTCTTAGTAGCCCGGTGGACAGCTGGTGCAGTTGCGGTACCTGGTGATACACTGTCACCTGCTGAGAAGGGGCAAACCCTGGACAGTAAGAGAGAATTACAGCAGCTGCTGGGTACACTGGTGTATCGGAGGAAGCACATATCTGGGTCCTTGGCAATTGCTCACCCCTTGTATCATCTGCTCTGAAAAAACAGGGCATGGGATTGGACTCCATGACATACAGAGACACTTCATGTCCTCAAGGATGAGCTTAACAGAGGCTAGACCCACTATATCCACAGGATCTGTTGAGGGCAGAAGGGGGTTTGCAGACCATGTCTCCTAATATGGTATATTCCAAAAGGGACCAAGGGGGACGGCTAGACCTTCATTATTTTCATCTACTTCATTTAAAGAAACCTAACAACAGTATTCAGAGTGGAAGAAGGGACTTCTCTCACTTACCAGGGCAGTCAAGGAAGCAGAGAGGTTATGTACTTCACAAGATATTTCAGTGCAAGGTCCACTCCCTCTGCTAAATTCAGTCCTCAAGGGATGACCGCCTCCCGAGGGGGTAGCCCAAAATGCCACAGTACAGAAGTAGTATGCCTACCTAGAAGGAATGGGCCCACTGCTGGAACTCAAAGAGGGCCTGGCTAAGGTCTGTAAGTTGCAACAGCCTGTGAACCCAGATGCAGTTTTGTTAGATCAGCCCTACAGACCTTCCCAGATCAAATGAGGCTCCTGAACTGACCACAGGCTCAGATGCAGAAGGAGTGTGGTTCACAGATGCATCTGTTCGTCATACAGGATCCATGTGGCAACCACCACCCCAAGGGAACCAGTTGAGTTGTGACTGGTCATGGGGTGGACTGTGGTTGGTGCAGTTCCCTAACCGAAAGCTGACAAAAACCTGGGGTTTCCAGACACCTGATAGGGATCAATTTGGTGTCCCACAGCCATTACACCACACCTCATGGTGGAGTAGTAGTGTATTCCCACCCGACCTCCAGAGTTGTAATTCAATTTTGTCAGAAGGAATGACCAGTAATTTTGGTTACAATAAATCTGCATTTTGGGTAGCTGCTGCTGTCTGTTTTGTAGGTGCCTCTATGACACTTACTGTGCTCAAACTAAAGTGCAGTGGCTTTAGAGTGGTTCAAAAAGTAGTTTGTCCTGCACAAAGCAACTGGTACTTAAGAAATAACACATTAGAGCCCTCAAAAGCACCTTTAGTACCAGCTGGAGGCCTGCAGCCAGGAGAATGAGCAAATGTGGTATTAACATGAGAAGTGGGAATTCAAATGGACCCTTTGAAGCAGCCTTAAGACTATCTTTAAAAAGTAAGAACAGAGCCTATGGCAGCAGCAGGCAGCTACAACAGAGCTGACAGGACGACCATCTCAACCACGTGTCCTGTCTTTAAACAAAATCTATACAGTTAACTTCAGACTGATTACAATATAGCTACTTAGGTATACCTGGCACACAGCTGGTAAAGACTTCAGTCACTTTAAACAACTACCTCCTGTAAAACTCTGCACCAGTATCTGAAGTGGACTATTAATCTGATTAAACCTCTGAAACAAGTAAACTGGGAATGCATTACTTCAATATAGACTGGTAAGAAGCTCAAGTTGAAGGAGAAAGCCTCACCGAAACCAGTCTGTAGCATGACTGATGTTCTCTTTGTTTAAAAAGGGCCCAGAGCCTCACGGTGCAAAAGCGCTGAGAGTACTAGTACTACAGAGTGGATGTGCACCATGTTTTATACCTCCCTCCCCCCCTTTAAAAGACCTGGCTGAAACATTCTACAAAGCTGCAATTTGAATTACTTATTGCTAATAGAAGCAGCTGAATTCCCTCAAACTTTGTGATGGCCTTGGCCTATCAGAATCACAGCGTAGTATGTGTTACCCCAGAGATACTGTTCTTCCTCATGACAGTACCTCACTGAGAGGTTCTTCAGAAAAAGTCTGTCATTCACTCTAAATGAATTACAGCAGTTTTAGTCCTGGGGCAGAACTGAGCTCCTCCTTTCTAATAGTACATAGGGTCACCTTAGCACATTTTGTGATCACTGTACCTTGCAGCAAAGATGTTGAATTGACTAGAAAGTTCATGCACCAAATCTCAGACATGGAGCTTAAGCATCTCCTTAAGTAGTAAGAAAATTAATAGAAAAGGGACTTAACAACTGTAAAATAGTACTTAGAAATTTCAAAGAGTGATTTGAAATACCAGGGAACCTACTGTAGCATTGTTCTTTAAAGAGTATTTGAACATTTTAAACCTCTTAGTCTTGTTTAGGACAAGCAGAATCCCACAAAGTGGCTTACTTTATTTCAACTGCTTTATGACTAAGACAGCTGAAAGCAATGTAAGCGTCTAATATTCCCAGAGCATCTACCTTTGCCTACCTTTCACTGCAAACTGGTCCCTGCCATCTGAAAACAACCTCACAGTGGTCATTCTTCCTCCTGCCACAGATATTTTCATTAAGGTACAGTTTAGTTGGAAAGATTCTATTATTGATGTACTACCCTCTTTCTTACCCTAGATCATACTTCCTGCTGAAGTTGTGGGGTATTATTTTCCATAAGTGATCTCAAAGCAGTTACATTTAAAACAACACAGACTATCACAGATTAGTTTACTTAAAACCGTAGGGTTCATGTCTAACAAACAGGATGATAGAGCTGTATTTTAATTGTTTTAATAATGACGTTGAACAGATTCATCAGATGAATGTTCAATAATAAAGCTACACGTTCTCATCAGAGAAACCAGTAGTGCCACTCTTCCTGTCTATCTATTATCTTCATGACCCAGATTTATTTTTAATGGCATTAAAAGTAATTTCAAATGATTGTAACTGATAATGAACTGGATTTTCTGGACTTGGGCAAAGTTATGTTACTCAATTCAACATGAAGGATCTTGAAGGCACGAACAACTTCAACCTATCCAAATCTGACATTCCTAGTAAGTAAGACAAGTTAATTCAATGAGCAGATCTTTTCTGGAAGCAGAACAAATCTCTCTTAACAACAGGAAAAGTTAAGAATAATAGAGGACAACAAGATGAAAACCGTAGTTTCCATTCACATTGCTGTTATCTGAAAGAATTCCTTTTACCACAACAGCAAGTGAGTTTCTAACAAGTAGGTAGTTCTAAAAAAGATTCAAGCCAGAGATTAGCCGCTTGCTTTAGCCACACTCAGTATTTGGTTTAGGAAAATTAATCCATACAAAGTGATCTTCCAACATTTGCTATTGAAAGACAGTTAAAACTAAAATGTTACAGAGTTAGACCCACGGTTACATATGGGAGGCTGCCGGCACCTACTCTATTCAAGTGAGGTAATACTAAATAGAAGCAGTCACACCTATGAAGCCACAAAGAATAAACGCATTCAAGAGCGACTGTTCTTTGTTTTATTGAATGGCTGAAGCAGGACTATAATCCAGGTATATTTAGATCAAGTGTTGGTCCACTCTTATCAAAAAGAACTGATTTTGGTTTTTTGTAAGAACATCAACACAAATGGAAGGAATATGAAGCATCATAAGAGGAACTTTCGACTGTACGTAACATTAGATCACAACCAGACTGGTGCTACTTCAATATTTATAGACTCTCCACTGTATAGACCAGCCACACTAGTGTTACTTACCTCCAGATCATTAAAGTTCTAGGTAAAGGATCCTTCTGTCTACAGCTCACATCTGAGCCATCAACATGAGATCAAAATGCCATTAGAATCGTAGCCTTGTAGGAATATTTCTATATTTAGTATTTTACTAAAGAATAATTACTATCCTCTCTGAAGTTACATATAGCCATTATAAATATTTACATCAAACATTTACAACTGGTTCATAATATACAACACAAGAGTTTAGCTATAATTCCTAATCTTCCAGTGTAAAAGTTTCAAACAACATGTTGCTATCATAATTTCAATTTATCTGTTTTGCACACAGTCACAGGCAGTACAGGTCATTTCAAGAACTCATATGACAAAAAAATGGAATGATGTTACTTGAATAACAATTACTCAGGGGATTGTTGTGGGTTTTTTTTTAAACAAGCAGATTTCAATTTCTAAATCCCACCTGGTGCTACAACTAACATTGAAAACAGGCTTGAGAGGGGGAAAAATACTTAGAAATAAATACACCTTTAAAAAAATTTCACAATTAACCATGTCAGAATATCTGTTTTCCACATAGTTTAAAGGAGACCTTACTCTTCATTTCCTTGTGCTGAAATACAGTGCAGTTCAATCCATTCTTATCTTCTGATTTGTCATCCTATAAATAATGCTGTCATACCCAGGATCCATGTTCCAGAGGTTGTAGGAGATAACTATCACAGCTAAAGCAAGACCTATCATCATCCACAGAATGATGTTGAAGATTACAGAGTAATTGTAGTTATATGGATAGGCAAGGTTATATGGATTTTCTGTTTCGCTCTGTAATATAGAAAACAGGAATTACTTTCAAGTTAGCCTGCATAGAAACCACATTCTGACTACATCGAGTAGCTGAGAAGCCTGAATAGGAGAGGTACATTTTTGTCTAGAGAATTCTGATTCTAGGGCACAAAACGCAGAAGCAATTATGTGACTGACATCAATGGAGTCTGAAGGAATGGGCTGATTGGAGCCGCATGAAATTCTGTTAGGATGAACACAAAGCCCTGCGCCTGGGACAGAAAAACTCTATGTGACAGCACAGGCTGGGACTGACCAGCTGGGCAGCAGCTCTGCCGAGAGGAACCTGTAGGTCCTGGTGGACAATGTGAACAGGAGTCAGCAGTGTGCACCTGCAGTGACAGAGGGCAACTGCATCTGGAATGTAGGTAACAAGTCAAGGAAAATAATATTTTCCCCATTCAGGAGGCAGGACTTGCATGCACTAGTGTAACAGGGAGAAAACAGCATAAATGCAAATTCTAACCAGACAAAAGGGAAAAAGTTTTCACAGTGAAACCGCTTAAGACTTTGGAACAAACTGTCCAGAGAGGCTCTGGGTCTTCCAGCCACGGACTTTTCAAGAACTTGGCTGGACAAGGACCTGAGCAGCCTGACCTAACTCCTAAATTAATCCTGCTTTGAGCAGTAAGTTGGCGTGCATGACGTTGAGAGGCTCTCTACAACCAAAATTACTATATAATTAAGTGAAGATCAAGACAGGTAAGCTGACCTCTTTGCACTCATGACTAAATCATAGTATTCTAGTCCTTAAAAAAACCCACAACTACATTACACTTAAGTGAAGAAGTGATGTTTGGATCGCTTCTAGTAAATGATATAGAAAAATGTGCATCTACTACCTGTGAAGAAGACTGGAGAATGGAGCGAGTCTTCCTCGTGAGAGGAGAATTAAATGTCTTTACAGCCACCACTTCTACTACTGCATTCCCGCTATACAGATTAAACATCTCATCTGCAAACTGGAAAAGCAGAAATTATTTCATTTAAAACCTACACTGTAGCCAGGAATTAAGGAGAGTTTTGTTAGCAAGATGTATTAAACCGTAAGATATCAGCTTCAGGAATAAGAAGCTTATGGAAAGTTGTAAAAATTTACACTGTTTTAGAATTCCACTAAGAAAGTGTCAACTTCCACCTGGTTTACAACATCTCTTTAAAACCCCCCGAACCACTGTTCAGCAGACTGTAGCTTATGAGTGCTTTCTGGGCTGAAACTCTCATCCCTTTTGTGAAAGGCCCATTATCACACAGCTTCCCAATTGTATGACTGTCAGTTTCAACAAAATATTTACTCTCAGCCTTCCACTGGGAAACTATGAACCTAAATATTTTAATCTGGTCCAAAGACTAATATGTCTAGTATTTAAATATATTTGCTTAACTTCAAAGAGGCTGGAGAGTAATGTTTAGAGAAAACACTTAACTTGAGTTAGCAAATCCATGCTTTTACATTTTTCCACCATGCTTTTAAAGCTCTCAAAAGTGACTAGTCTTAATAAAGGTTTTATCTAATGATTACATAAAACCTGTTAAAGAATTACTTACTTGAGCATATTGATAGATGAACAACAGTTATTTTAGAGGCCTCGAAATTTAGATTTATGCAACTCTGTGGGCAACGGAAAACTAACCACTGTACCCTGAGATAAAGATATTTCCACACTTCTGAAAGCCAGTTTTTAAGATACATCCTGGTGGTTTTAGATGTAAGGTACTTTTTTAGGAAAGCCAAATAGCTCAAGTCACATTGATACACAGTTTCAAGCTATTCCTACTCCTTTACACAAAATGTCTAACACATGGTAGAATTATGTCAATGCATTGCAGAGTGACAAATCGTAACATTCAGTTTTATCATTGAACAACTGCATTTTAAAAAACCAAACAAAACCAGACAAACATCATCCAAGACTTCACTAACAGAGTGACAATTCAAAGCAGAAGACAGACAATATTCTAACTCACTTGTAGTTAACACAAGAAATTCTCTCCTTAGTACTCTTGTGAGTTTTGTTCACTAGGTAGAAAGAATACCTTTTGCAAAGAGTCTACAAGAATTTGGGAAGCGTCCTTGAACTGCTGAGAGTCTTCCCCGTATCGTTTTCCGACCTCTTCCAAACCAGCCAGTTCCAGAGAATACAGGTCTGGAGAATGATCCTTGGCTAAGTGCTTGTGTCGAGACAGCTTTGGCACACCATTGAAGGCAGAAAGAAATTAATTCATACACAGGTTACTTCAAAAAACACATTTCACATAAATCACTTCACTGGGACTAATTCAGCCTTGCTTTCCACGGTCATATTCCATATTGATTACAAAGTGGAATTTCTTGCCAACTTAACCAGATGTCCACAAATGTTTCCTTTCTTAATCTACATAAGAAAGCAGACAATCATCATGTAGCATCTATTCCTAACACAAGGCTATATACCGGGAGTACAGAGCTCCACTAAAAAGAAACATTATACTTATTCACGTGAGAAACCTTATTCTGTAGCTGCCATAAAACTTTGAGGAAAAAACCCAACATAATTCCAATACTTGTATACTGGCATTCCCTCCACTGAAGCTGGCCCTTGCAAAACTGAGCAGGTTGCAACTTCTATGCTGCTGTTGCCCATGTACAGAAGTAGTTTACTTAAGGAGTGTCATCCCACTGTCATAAAATCGAACTAATATAAACCAAATTATCTCAAAGGAGAGTAGTGGCATTCTTGCATTTCTACAGGTGTGAAACTGCAGCACTGACATTTGCCTGCACAAGAGAACAGTCTCTTAAAGCAAGGAATTTAATCTGTTCCTATCTTGCCATCTACTCTAATTACAGCACTTGTAGCCCAAAAGACAAAACCAAGCTGTTCCACCTCATTTCCTCAAAAGCCTCATTTCACTAGACCTTCACGTAACTGTGAGCTTCCAAGTTTTTCTTGACTGTTTCTTTCAGTTTAAGCAGCTGAGGGCTGCAGCTTAAAGGAAAACAAAAACAAAACAAAAAAACCCCAAACAAACCCTAAACCACAGCAACAAGACAGTAGCTTCTTAGTTAAAAGTTCATAAGAAGCCTTCTGCTTAAAAGATTAGAATTAAAAGCTTACCCCTCTGTTGGAACATTCCTATTGCTGCCACTATTCACTCTATAAGTCACTCCAGTCTTTTCAGATAAAATGTTATGGTGATATTTTGAAGAAAAATGCAAAGAACATGTTCTTAATTACCATTATAATTCTCAAGCAAGAAAACAAGGAAAGCCCTGGAAAATTCTTTATGGAGTCTTGCCATGACAATTCTCCCTGTGTCTCTGGGTATTGAGAAATAGCAGCTCAGAATTCCCCCTGTTCTCACCGAACAATATAAAAGAAACTACAGATGATGAAGGTTCTCATTTTCTTCCACCAGTGGCAGAGCTGATACAAATAGCTTGAGAATGCATTATTTAAACTGATGCAACCAACTGATGACACACTCGACTATATATCACTAGTTGCCAAGTATCCTGGTTACATGTTCTCTACCTTTAAAGATGTCTGAAGTTTGTAATGCAGGATGGGGAAAGTGTTGAAAAGAAAAACAAAACAACAAAATTAAAATTGAAAAAACAACCAACCAAAAAAAAACAAACAAAAAACAACCAACCGAAAAAAAAACCCAACCAAAAGAACCCCACCACCCAACAACACAAACACAACACCACCAAAAAATCTTACCAAGCTTGCAATATCATGTAGGACTTGTAGTTCTGACAGAAAAAGCAAGTCAACCTGGGGGAAGAGGCAGGAAGAAAGAGACAGGCATTTCCTTTGATGAAACCAAAATTAAGGAAGTCTCAGTATTTTATAAGAGGCTATGCCTGTTACAGAATCAGAACACGCTAGAAGGAAATTACTCTTTCAGTAAAGTTACTTAAAAAAAGAACTTAAAACTTACTACTTAGAATTCAATTAAAAAAAAAATCATAGTGGGCTCTCCTAGGCAAAGCAAGGTGGAGGGGGAGGAAAAGCACAAGCTAAGAAAATTAGAAAAAAATATCGTGAAAGTTCCAATGGATTAAAGTTTTTTACCTCATTGTTTCTGCTGAGGGAGTTAAGAGGAAGGGAGCTTAGAATCGAGTTGTCCTGGAATAAGCGGTTGCGTAGTTGGCGCAGCGTAACGGAAAGATCTTCAAACACGGAGTTTGCCTTCCCCACCATGTACACTCTCTGCAGGAACAGCCATTGTTTAATAACCACAGAGGGTAGCTTTTCATTTTTTCCAATCACACATTAATAATCAAATCATACTTGCAATTTCTTTCGAATGCAAAGCGTTTCATATAATCAACTGGGTTTGCTCCAGCCACACCCAAGGAAAGAGGTTTACTATCCAGAACATCTGGAATCAGAACCAAAGCCATACTCACTTCCTCACTGGGGGCCAGCTGCAAGACCACAGGAGTTTCCTCAGAGAACAAAGTGTGAATAGCATTTGCAACACTGTCAAGACTGAAAGGGACAGCCTGGAAGACAAAGTGTAGTTAGAGTTTTGGATAAAACAGAGCCTGACAATATAAAAGGAGATAATTTGCTTAACCACAGAAGCGTGGAAAAACAGGACAACCTCTTTTGAGCAAAGAGTATGAATATTTCCAAAGGGATAATAACAAGTAATAGGAGCCAATGGGCAAAACAAAACATCAAATGTGTATCTATGAACAGACAGTTTATTTGTATATATGGTAGATACAATATATTTTTAAGGACTCCAAGGTGCCATGACAGTAATTAAGAGGCTTACTTAAGCCAAAGGTATAGTCTTGTTTATCAGTAAAGCAAGACCAATAAATATAGAGGCAATACAAAAGGGAAAACCAATCTTAGTGCCAATGGAAAGTTCTGAACCACAAAAAACTGTGAATGAAAATATACCAGTAGAAAGATCAACTGATGAAACACCAAAGAGAAGAGCCATATAAAAAAAATTTACTAAGAATAAAAGAAACCCTAGCATGGCATAGTGCCATTACTGGCAAGCTAACAAAACTGTTAGCTTTTCTAAACACTTACTTTTGGGTTTCATCTAAAAAGAAGCAAAACGGCACATTTCCATTCACTAAAGAACATAAATACACTTTTTTCTAACAAATTATGGTGAAGTCTGTAGGCTAGGATCATGTACACTCAACAGTCCTGAACATGGACTCAGTGATGATAATTTTAAACTATTCTTGAGTACTGGAGAACCAGTACTTTGACAACATACATTTGGGGCTCATGTGAAGCCATGGCAGCAGTTAACTGAAACAACTAAAGCTTAGGAATACTAATTTTTATTAACAGAAAATAGAGAACATGCATTACGTACACATCAGAATTTTATCAAAGTTAGAAGTGCAAACATGACCGAAGACTTGAAGCATATTTAAGGCTTCTGCAAGTTTGCAATGCCTACACAGTTAGACGCAGACAATCCTAAACCAGTTTTGGTCCAGGTACCATTTCAGCAATGGCAGCATGTAACTGTGGCTGAAGTAGCAAGCTGTGCTTGAAAGCTGATGTGAAAGCAGATCTGCGTTAATCTGAATTTGATCTGAGTTCCGTGTAAAGCCACATAACATTCCAATTAATGACATTTTAAAATAGATTAAAAGACTGCCTGATAGCTGTAAAAATAATCACAGAGTTAAATCATCAGCTCATCTTGGGGCGTGCAACAGGGTATCAATATTAAGTAACACTATTTAACATTGTCACTGATGATTCCACAGTTTGGCTGAAAAAATAAAATGATAAATAAATAATAATTCTTAACAGGAGCACAGCAATCACACAGAGTCAAATTGTTTGGTAAAGTGGTGCAAAACAAGGTTTTTAAACACAAGCAGAAGCAGAATTAAGCAACTATGAACCAACTTAAAAACCAACTTATTTGAAAAGGGTTTGTGGGTTCCCACTGGACAAACAGCTCAAAATGAAGAACTGGTCCAATACTGCAGCAAAATGGACTAAAGCAGACAATGTAATTTATCAAGGAGAAGTGAGTAGACACTGTACAGTTATCAGTATTTTGTAAGTTGCTGTGTTCCTCTTAAGACACACGTGGACAAAATTGTATGACAGGAGAAGAGGCAACAGGCATAAATTTAAAACACTTATTTGCAGGCATTCAGATAAAATTTCCTGGTTTTACTGTAAAAGGTTTCCCAGAGAGGTTGTGAAGTCTCCATCTGTGGAGATATTCAAAACCTGACTGGACAGTTCTGGACAGCGTGCTCCAGCTGACCCTGCTTGTCCAAGATTGACCAATGGATTTCATGAGGCCCCTCTGACCTAAATGACTCAGTGATGCTGTGACAAGTGTGAGAAGGGTCTCAGCAAAGACACACAGTCACAGGTAAATGTAATACTGCTTATTATCTTCTTTTTGATACAGTATAATCAAATTGTGTCTCAAAGTGCTCTAATTCACAGTCAAGTACTTGAGGAAAACTCAAAGACTGCTTAGAGGGTGATACAGTACATCAAAGAATCAACGTGATGTAGAATGCTATGACATACACTCAACTGAAGCAAAAGGATTTTTTTAAGGATTCTGACTATGAATCAATAAGTTAAAATGGGAAGCAGTGGCTTCTCTGCCACGTGGCACAAACACATTAAAACTAGGTGCCTTTCAAGGAGAACATGCTTTGGTCAAACAAGTTACTGAATTCAGCATAGGAGGCCCTGGGTGATCTTCAGGGCCTCTGACCTTGTACAGGAGTCTGACTAGATTATTTATCTATACAGCCAACTATAGATCAATTATTCTAGGGGGTGGTATGTACACTTCAAGTGAAGTAAGAAATAAGTGAACATCTGTCCTGGTCTGAGTGAAAACAGAACTAATTCTGTTCAGTAATTTTACTTTTCAGCTCAGTTCTTTTAATTAACTGCACTTTCTGAA
>WTSP01024631.1:0-85722 GCA_025331215.1 Actenoides lindsayi | reverse complement strand
AGAAAGAAAGAAAGAAAGAAAGAAAGAAAGAAAGAAAGAAAGAAAGAAAGAAAGAAAGAAAGAAAGAAAGAAAGAAACGAGTGCTAGCAAATTAAACTATTATGAGGAAAATTCCCTCTCAGATCCAGGCAGCCTGAGATGGGCCTGATGCCAACTGAAGAAAAGGTAACAGGATGGACTTTTAAAGTTGCTCAAATGTGAAACTGGATCAAGGATTCGAACAAATGTTCTCCAAGAGTTATATGGTGCAGTGTGAAATCTGTACCTGCAACATTCTGTTGTCTTAAACTCACATGTGGAAGACATCCTAACATACTCTGCATGCCAGGCTCCAGACCTTCTGTTACTGAGCTGAAATGCAAGTTTTTTTCTCTTTAGTAGAGAGAAGATAAAGGTTTTCAATACTGGTCCAATGATATAATTTCTTTCCAGTTCCACCTTTACAGCCGTTTAAACAAATACTGACAGTTGCTATTTCCAGACTGATCTCTTAAGTGAAGCTAATTATGGTGCTTGTCTTACTGGCCTCAATTTGGCCTTGTGGGTCAAGACTCAGTAACTGACTTGTGTTCTCCTGCAAGGAGTTGCTTGTAAGATGTTTTCTTTGGATATATGCAACACACACAAGGCTTCTAACTGCAGAGGTGACCCTTTATAGACACACAGAACAACTTTTCAAGACTTCCACTTTTGTTTACAAGATCAGCTTAAATGTATAATGCTTTCTTAAGTTTGTTTTTCCAGTAAGACCAACGTCCCATTAAATATCCAAATTACTCCGAGTACACGTACACTGACTGGGACAACCACTAAGTCTGAATTACATTGTATAATTCAGAAGGGAAAAAAAGAAAGTAAAATGAAAAAATAAAGTAATAATACTAAAATCCCCCAAAACAACAGCACCTTCCTCTATGAGAAAGACAGTTTTTGTCACTGTAGTATTGCTTTGTGCTAACCTCACTCCATAGATATACCACCATGATTTTTGTCATTCCTTATATCCCTTGTGAATCATGCAATGTTGATTTCATTAAATTTTGCAACTGCAGTATATTGATGTAAATTCAAAGCAACTCTGCCAGCTTGAGAGTGTACTCTACTGCATTTTATCAAAACACCTCAAAATAATTCTAGATTTGTAAAGAAAAAGAAGCAATTAAAAAGAAAAAGAGAAAAGATCATAACAACCCAATGTTCATATGAAAAACCTAAGGCAGTTTAAGTAAAATGAAGAAATTAATTTACTGTGCAAAGTTTAATACTGTCCTGGCAGTGCTTTATGCAGAGATCACTGTACAAAGCTTGAATAGCAACTACATGTTTTGCTGCATCAGCTGGAATAAGGACTTCAGCACTCATACCAAACCCTTCCAAAATGGAAATTATAGCAACTACCTGAAGAGTAACAGTTGTTGAATAAAAGAAAAGAAGGAAACTAAATACTGCAGCCTCCCCTATTGATGATTCTCTCCCTGAACACAGAACTGCTAGGAAGTAAAAAACTCAAGCTAAAGGATTCTTAGCTGCAGATTCTTGCTGGCAAGACTCCATGTTTCTGCTGCAAGCCACAGAAGACCTTGGCTTCTTATTGGAAGTCAGCTTCTGGGAAACGCCTGCTGTGCATATGCTGCAAAGCAGAGGTCACAGCAAAACAGGCTGGGTTCAGTTCTGCTCTGAAGAGAATTAGAAAGCACCTTTCTCTAAATTTAAACAAGAGGAAGATATGGGCTATTGTTCTTTTAGAAGATAATTTTTGTCATTTTCACATTTTCATGCCTATGTTCACAAATAAACTCAGGAGTTACGTTCATTCCAGCCACCCTGTAGCAGGTATAACTCCAAACTTCATGCTAGGATATACAATTTCCACAACTTCTAGCTCCACAGCCTCTGGTCTCTTGTGCACAACAGTGAAATTATGCTGTGCCCATAGCAGTATGGGCATGGTCCCTCTCAGGGTTCCACAGTTGTGTCCTTTATCTCTTAAGAGTGGTCTAATACAGACAGCATGCTCTGAAATGATAACTTTCAATTAGTTGCTTGGCTAAAGATGGAATTATTAAGAAGGAAAAATAAAGCAAAGATCTGATGGTGCGAAACTATTGCATGGGTTTTTTTGCTAGCTTGTTTTAAATTTCTTCACTACTTTCAGGAACAAAGGTAAAATGTACTAGAGGTTGCCAAGACAGTAAATACAATCAGTTTTTTCTACAGGCAGCAGAGGTCTCCAACCTCTCTCTCTGCAATACCTGATATGGCTTTGAGGGCCATAATTTCTTAAATTACTTTGCAGGATTTGGAGTCCAAAACTTGAAGATTTCAAACCCCCAATTCCTCAGTCTCCGATGCTGTCAGGCAGCTGTACTGTTACTCCAGGTGAGCAGCTGCTTGCTGGGGACAGGTCAGAGGTAGGCACGCAGGCACTGCACACAGGACGATATGCTGGGAAAACAGCTGGTTTGGGATAAAAGGCATTAGGGAGACACTAGAGAACCAAGTTCAAGGACCCGATCTGGTTTATCGCTTCCTCTCCATGCTGTCTTTGTAAAGAGAGAAGAAGGAGTAATTTTCTCCTGTCGTTTGTGTTCTTCACAGACGTGAACGTCTGTAACCTCTGGTTTGTAAAGCCTGTCTGTCTATAGCCTGTGCACTCTCTGAGGAATCCCTCTTTTGTAGAAGCCCAGCACAGTGGAGCTTTGAGGAGCTACTGAAACAGCTATTAAAAAGAAGGGATGAAAAATGCAGTGTCATTTTGCTTATCTGCAGACTTGGTTCTTGAATCTTAAATCTATAAGAATCCTATCAGCTAAGGTGAGCAAACTGTGACTGAGACTGAAATCAAACCTCCCAGCTGCCAGGGACAGATAAAGAATCTACTGTAGTCACTAGCCACAGGTATCAGACAGGGATCTTCAGGAATTCCAGGATACCCCAGAATGAGGCACTCCCATAAAGAGATAGTAGCAAGCTGCACGCCTGCACACGTATGGAAAAAGCCAAAGGCAAACTCCTAGACTGTAGCTTGCTCATATTATTGCCATTCATATTATACTTGAAGCATCATTTTAAAACTCTCTCTTCCTGTAAACCTATCTGTATTAATCCTACAGTGTGCCAATTTGCCTTAAAACTATTTTTGCTGTCTACATACAACCAGAGCAGCTATTTCTAAAAAAGACAGGGAAAAAAACCAAAAATATATATATACACACACACACATTTTGAACTTGTAGTGATTTGCCATAATTTTATAATGTTTTCTGATATTTTCCATAAAAGTCTTCTTATTTTCCCTTTACAATTAGCCTGCTGCTGAAAGCAGCAGATGAAACAGGACCACAGCAGCAATCGGAATGCTGCAGGACAGTATCCCTGTTGGCACTGTAAAAACTAGTGCCCCAATCACAGTGACACAGGGTACACACACAGGGTACACGCACACATGAAACCTTCCTCCTGACAGGGGAAGGCAGCAGCAGCTCTCCCTCCTTTTATCTCACACTCCTTTTAATTTGGGGTGTTGGTGGGATGAAAGTTAAAGCTTAGCTAGTAGTGCAGTGCAGGAAGGAAGGCTGGATTATGTGAGGAAGTCACGTCAGGATGGACAGCACAGCCCATGTCTGTCCTGGTTTAGATCTAGAAGGAAGTGTTACTAATCTTCGAGTCCTCTGTCTCTGGTCTTACTCTCTACTTATTTAACAAAGAGAAGACCTAAGACAAACTGATACTTTTCTTATGTATCCTATTTGATTATCATTCGATTATCACCATAACTTATGCTTCTCAGCCTCAGTTCTTCAGCTACAATAAGCGATGTACACCAGAGGTATCTCTCCTCAAGACAGCATCTCATGGCCAGATTTGGGGCTAACTACCACACAGCAATGAACAGATTTGCATCAGTTCTCCCCACACAAGCCTCCACACCCACACCTGGAAGGTATTTTAGCAAGTAATAGCTTTTCACAAAACACTAAACAGTGGACAACGCACACGTGCAGCCTAGAACTGGGGTGCATTGCTACCTTGATAAATAGATTCTTTAAAAGGAACAATTTAAAAGGAAAAAAGCTATAAAGACATTAACAAGTTTAACTAGCTAAACTAGGATGATAGGTTAGGGTAGGAAATAACAAAAACATTTGAGAAAATATTGTAAGTAAAGATTATAAAACACAATTTGCATGAAAATAGAACACAAAGATTTCAATTCCACACATCAAATTTTGAAAAGAAAAAATGAAACATACTATTTTTAAATAGGAAAGCCAGTACTGAAATACATTCCTAGATATTTGTAAGCCTGCGTAACACACATGTAGAGCTGATGCAGCTAACAGAATGACCAAAAAAAAAGAGACAAGTGCCAGGTTATAACCCAAAATAGTAACACCAGTTAACTTGAAATTGAAGTGAGAAGACTCCCATGTTATTTACAAACATAAAAAGCTTTGTGACACATACATACAACCATGTAAAAAGGCTAGGAAATAATGAGCTTTAAAATATAGCAGGAAAAAAAAAAAATCAAAAACATCATTGAACACCAACTGGAAATATGCTTATTTTATCTATATTTTACCTACCCTTTCCTAGCCTCCTCCCATCCTCCTTCCGTCCTCTAGAGATTTGATATTGCAATTAATTCTCCCCAGAACAATCTGCAGGACTGGGGCCTAAGGCCTCAGCCCTATAAAGATTTCTGCATATACATGGTTCAGTATTAAGAGAAATTAAAACCAGCACCTTCTTGATCCCATCTATCGGAGAAGCGATCACTTTCTACAACATGCACAAAAAGTCTGTGTGCTAGAATGTATCTGTGATTAAAATAAAAGTGCTTGATGGATCCAGTTTGCTTTCAATAGTGACTGAGAGATTAAGAATTTTGGTTCCACTTACTCAAGGGTTATAACCTTATCTGGACTCACTGGTTATACCACAGACTCTGATATTCTATAGCTTTAGTGTACATTTTTCACAGTTCCTCACTGACAAAGCATCAATCTTAACTGCTTTTCAGTACGCACTTATTCCCCACTACCTGGCTACCTTGGCATGTTCTGCTCTTGCCTCAAAGCCACCAGGAGCCCGAGCACTTTCCCAGTTTGTCAGGTACAAACACTCCTTATTCCTCCGCACTACATCCAGCTAAGCTGCAGCAGTATTACTGGTGCTGTTCTCAATGCAAACCCATCAAGAGGCTATTTAGAAGGACCTGTGACTCTCCAAACCAGCAGCAGACCTATCCTTCATTTGCTGAGCTTCCACGGCATCTGTCCACACGCATCTTTGTCTTTGCTAGGTGAACAAGAGCACATTCTACAGCACCTCTACTGCACAAATAAAAACACTTTGACAAAATGATACCATTTATATTTGTTACACATCTTACATGACAACTACCGTTTAAGAAAAATCATAATCCTTCCAAAGAAGAGTCACGAACAGCTTGTTAGCTGAGTATGATCAGGAGTTGTTTTAAGCTCAAACAGGGGAAGCAATGGGCAGTTTTAAAGCTATTTTCAGCAATGAAAAAGCACTAATCTTACAAGGAAGCATGCGGCAAGCTAAGACGTGCTGTGAAACAGATGATGTTGAAGCAAATGTTGACTAAGCTACGCCAGTCTTTGAATCAAAACCTGCATTACTCAACATGATTGTTACCAGATGGATTTCTGAGTAGTGGTTAGCAAACCAGAGGGAACACGCATAAAGCAAATTTAGTCTGCCCTATTTCTACATTAGTACAAAGTAATTTTTCATGGTACAGATCATGATACAAATTGGGTGATAAAAAGACAGTGAACTCAGACTGTCTTATGTTCTGAGAACAGCCTTACTGATCTTCATCACGCTTGCAACAGTTCTCTGCACTTACTTACACAACTGACTTTCCTAAGTAACAGTATTTCAAGATAATCAACTCACCCTTCAAAACTCCTTACTGAAGGGTTGAAGGATCATTCCAAGCATGTGTTTCTCACACCTAACATCTACAAGTCTGTAACATATAGTAACTGTTTATCAGCATTGTAAGTGGTAAAATAATTTTGAGTTATGCCATCAACACACCCACCATACACAAGAAGATACAGTCACTATTTCAAGAGTATTTTGGTGGGGTTTTTCCTAACATAGGACAAGGCTAATCAGACATTCAAGAGCTCCTAAGAATACTCTGAGCAACCATGTCATACATATCACTTGATGTCCATATCAAAATCTTACTTAAAATAAGTAATAAAAAAGTCAAATTATTCACTGCAAATCCTCAAGGATCTTCAAGGCTGTGCATAAGGAAGTTGCTGAAGTTAGCAGAAAAAGCAATTGTTTCTTCCAGACAACGTGGAAATTCTGGCTTACAGACGAGTGGTGGTTACCCATAGTATCACTCAAATGTCAAACAGGTCTCTTAGCTCCCTTAACAGCAACCCACGTGGGGATTTCAGTCAGCAGCAACAGAGTTCCCCCATGCTTCCTTTTTTGACACTGCCAAAAGTATTTTGTGCAGTAAAAGGAAGTAAATTCCCTTTTGAGGTTAGTCAATATAAAAACGCTAATTTAAAAACCCAATTGTCCTGGTGTTTGCTGTGAGATCCTCTGAGGAGGACCACTGACCTATCTAAGACAGGGGTCTCCCAGACACCTTTTGGTATCTTCACAGTGACGTATCACCATTGCAGTTTGATTTGTGTATGAAAAATAAGGCAAAGCCTGCACAGAAACAGGCCTGCCAGAAAGATCTTACAAACCAGAATCTGTAGTAAAATCTCCCCTCAGTTACCCCCAGTAATCTCACCAAGGGTTTTGTACAAGACCCTTGCAGAGACCTGTCTTCAGCCATTGTTTTTAATACATGGACTCTCTGCCCACCCACACTGATAACCCCTCCTTCAATCTAGGACCTTGTAAACACCCACCATTCAGTACTGCCCTCACTTCTGGCATTTCTAAGGACTGAGCTAAACAGCCTCAAACTAAAACTAGACAGCCACACTCACAAGCAACTTGACTCTTCACATGACTCCTGACTCCCAAGATAGTTTGCATAGTAGAGAACTGATAACCCAGACATTTCGGAGGCCCTGCCCTGTGGTTAACTGCCCACGTTGGCACCTAGACCTTACAAACAGTTGCAGCATAGAAATCAATTCCTTGAGATATATTATTTCAACACTAAATAGCAGTGTGCTCTGAAAGTCTATCAACTATTAGCACTCTGTGGTAAACGGCAAATCACAGAGAAAGCACCAATGACTGATAGAGTACTCCTGCCTATAGCCTGTTCCTCTGGCCAGCACTTCAACTGCTGAATAGCAAGTAGATGCTCTCAGATCCCTCAAACCCTGTTTTGAGGTGCCTTTGGAGACAAAACAAAGCAAAGCAAAGCAAACAAATGCAATTGTCTCTTTCAACAACAAGCCCTTTATTAATTCCTGTTTGATCCAGCAGTAATAAAAGATAACCCTCCTTAAGGCTGCTTCTATATTTGGATCAGTTCTTTAATTTGGTATCATTTTAAGATCCTGCTTCTGTACCAGATCCTGAACTAATGCAAAGTTTTGCAATACTGCCATGTAGATTATACTAACATCTGTGGTACTGAACTGGTGCTAACAGCACTGGGAATTAGAGAGCTATCCAGTTGACACCATTTATAGAACCTTGCCTATTAGGCTCTCATGTAGCATAAACACAATGTTTTCCTTCTGGATAACTGGCATTTACTTAGTTTGACCCCTGTTTTAGCACTTGCTCCTCACTTTGAAGTTTTGAGGACACTCCTCAGCTTTCCTATTTCTGTTTTCCTGTTTACATGGAACATAATAACAGATAACATACATGACTGAGGTACACAAGGGTTTATATCACTTCATGAAAAGCCCATATAAAAGCCAGTATTATTTTCCTCATTGTTGTCTCTTACACAGCAACACAGATAATATACAACACAAAAATCACCACTACTAGTAAAACATACAACTTGGCTGCAAAAACATCACAAAGCCACCAAAAATGGAGTCTGACTTTGAGACAACACTGAAGCACTTACTTAGCTTTAAATCCCAGTGATTCAATTAGACTCAACAAGATACTCTGCTGAACAGAATAGGCTTAAGACAATGCCTCAGTGTTCTCCTCAGCCAGATCCCTAGTGAATCTGAAAGCTATCTAGGCTCAACGAAGGCAAGGATTAATCATCCTTTTGGGGATACTGACTGTTCTCTAGGTGGAAAACCAACTTTGTTATAAATAATCCTTTCTTAAATTAGTTATATATTGCCCCCAGAAACAACTGGCTCTGGCTTCTCCCACCCAAAGGGCACAGCACATTTTGATTAGTGGAATTTGGGTCTTTTTATGGAAAAATTAATGCATACCAGGGGAAAAGAATTGACCCTCTTACAGTGGCAGGCGAAATTATCATCCTAACTTGCAAGTTCTTTCCTACCAAGATTCCTGCCTCCTCTCTGGAAAAAAATACAGCTTAATGTATTCTAAACACACATGCTTTCACCATTCCAAAACTCTATCTTCAAAAGCCTTGCCTTTTGAATTCTCATCCAAGAAACGCAACCATATAACTGAGAGTCTACTCACTTGTATTCAACAAAACCAGCAGGTCTTTGGTAGCGAGGGTGCTGCAGTGGTGACTTGTGTAGGAGGTGGTCACGAACTGCACTGTGCTGGGCACAGTTGGTTCCAACCAGCTCAACAACGGACTAAATGGACCCACTGCACATTAAAACAGAAACAGAGGAGCACATAGCACCTCTGCAAAAACATATACATAGAAACAGGCAGTAAATATTGAAAGGAACAGACATTCCTTAGGAGATGCAAGAAAGATAGATGTCAGAGCACCAGGGATGCTGAAGAACTAAAGATATGCAGAAAAAAATGCCAGGGTAGGAAAAGCACCAAAGCGTGAGTAAGAAAGAAACAGGTGAGGAGGGCCAGCAGGGCAGGAGAAATGCTGAGGCAAACCAGCTGGCCAGAGCAGGGACAGAGAGGAGACTCAAGGGGAGGTATGACTCTTAAAGGACTGAGGCCACATGAACCCATGCTGAAATAACTGAATAAGAAAAAAAAAAAAAAAAAAAAGCAACAAAATGAAAGGAATAACAATGCACTGACCCCAGTCTCCTGCACCTCATGTCATCAGAGGTACTGAGCATAATGTGTGGCATGGGGACTGGAGACCAGCAAGGCGAAGGAGAAAGGTTCAGAGAGAAGCTGAGGTGTGTTCCTCCAAGTGTGTGTTTGCTTGCTTTTATCTTGAACATCAGAAGCAGTGATTAAAAGTTTATTATTGCCAATAAATTACACTGATTCAATCTTCCCTACTCAGAACTGGGGGGGAGGGGAGTTGGCCCACAACACTCACTGTTTCAGGTGGAGAAACAGCTTAACCGCCTCTGCCACTAACTGAACCATGAACTCTGTGGTCTCATGTGTAATGACCAAAACCACTAAGCCCTCCCCTCTAGTGAGATCAACAGCAGAAGTTCTCCCATTTCTCAATATAAAGTAGCTGCCATCGTATCTTCAGAGAGCTGGCTCCTACACACTGTTGGGATGCAAGGAATGTATGGAATTTCACTACTGGGAAACACAGGAAGCCATCAGGCATGGCAGGACTGCACACTGTGCTTGCCCGACTCTTTGGATATGAATATTCGTACCCTCATGTGAACTAAGTGCTATTTTAAAAAAAACAATAAAATCTCCAGCTAACATGCAGTGCCTGAGCTGGCATCTCCTTGGCTATTTTTGTTTACTCAGTATCAGTGCTGCACTCCAGAACTGCGATCTGAAACCTAAGATTAAAAACAAATTTAGAAAGACAAAGTACAGAGCAAACAACACCATAAATTTCCCCAGAAAAACACGATTCTTTTACAGTTGCTTTGTCTTGAAAAAGTAGGAAAATGTTTATAAGATCTTCACATACCACTGGAATTTTTCTTGTGCAAGTAGTTAAAACACCAGATTAAGACTTCCTTGTCATAGCTGTGAAACCAAGTAAAAGAAACCCTCTGCTCCAAAGACCTCTAATACAAATAATCAAGGCAGACAAGAGGAATGTTCTTATCCTCATTTTACA
The DNA here is from genome assembly GCA_025331215.1 of Actenoides lindsayi. Taxonomy (NCBI): domain Eukaryota; kingdom Metazoa; phylum Chordata; class Aves; order Coraciiformes; family Alcedinidae; genus Actenoides; species Actenoides lindsayi. The sequence goes on along the minus strand of WTSP01024631.1, from coordinate 75,608 downwards.
GATTAACACAAAGAGAGATCAAATTACTCCCCCAAGGTCACCTTAAGAGTCTCTAATGCAGAACTGTTCTATAGTTCAGTACTTTAATGACAAGAGTGGTTTGGTTTTTTTAAACAGCTACCACTATGCACATTTATAACATGTCTTTTCTGTGGCTTGTACAAGGTAGCACGTTGACTTCAGACAAAATGCTGAGCCCCAAAAGCAAACTGTCAAGCAAAACCACATATAAAACTAAGTAAACTGAAGCAAAAAGAAAATAAAACTCCCGAGTCCTCCCCCTGCCAATGTGCGATTGCATAATCTTGTCATGTGCTCCAAAAGCAACAAACTTGGAGACTTTCCCAGGTCACCCAGGGTTAAAAGTTCCAAAGTCATGAGTTCATATCAAGACTATGTTTCATTAACAACCATGACACTGAGACAGTGTCACCACCCAAATCCCATTATTCAACATTTTCTGGATTCACACTGGGAATAAATGTTAAGACAGCAAACATTTCACTCGAGAGACAGCATTCCAGATAGAGAACACCTTTACATTAACACACAGGGAATATTTTGCACGGTCTTCAAGGATAATCCCATCTAAAGAAGTTCCATTTACAACAAAATAAAAAAGTAAAACTAAAAGCTGCTTTGGAGACTTGTAGCTCTCAGAATATGCGAATGGAAGAGAAGCCAAGAATGGAGCTACTGCAACCATAAGAACAGTCCTCTTGGTCATAACCTTAAGGGGTATCGGTATCAAAAGCATGAAGAAAAGACAACCGAGAACTAAATCTCTCTGCAAGACTGACTAGACCATAGGCCAAATGATACAGGAAATGTTAACCTTTTGGTGAACTGCATCTTCTGTGCTGCTTACTGGCAAAGCCAAAACCAACTGAATACCCACAGAGACAGTTGTGAGAAGATGGAAACACGATCTAGCTTACTGTAACTCGGTACCCAGTAGGTGCCAGCACCTACCCTTCAACAGAATCAGGATATGAAGAACAGAAACCATAAAACCTGGGTCCCTGCCTCCTTAATCCAAACAAATCTTCAAGCCTTCCTCTTTTCTCCTCTTATCTTTCCAAGCATGAAGAAGTTTGGCTTGAATAAACAATAACCCACTTTCATTGGTTTGCTCATTTATGATCCAATCTAAAATCCCATCAGGCCCAAAGCTGCTTCCCGATACGCTTTCACAGACTCGCAGGTGAATGCTACGACAGTCATCAGCTGGCCAAGAAACCAAGAATCAGGGCTAAATCCTCAGCTTATGTAAACTAATGGAGGTAAAAATGAAGCGACAACACTTCTGTGACCCAGCAACACGTCTAGCAGGTTCACAACTCGCACATCAACCTCAGCATAGAAGGCCTAAGAATGCAGATTATTCAATATGGATTTTTAACTTGCAGAAGAGAATTAATAACAAGCCATGCACATCCTTATGCATATGTAAACCTACTTTCTGTTAAAGGATATAAAGAGACAAAGTTGTCCTTGGATGCAACACAACAACAATAATTTAGCTGAGTAACTAGATAATAAGGGCTCATAATTGGAAATAGATAAGTACACAGTCAGAGACATGAAAACGTGGTATCAGTCAGACATAATTTCGGAGGCGCCATTTGGTGTCAGCAGAAAACACCCTGGCCTCAGGATTTTTTTTGTGTATGAACTAACCAGGCAGACACTGAAATCATTCTACAATATGAGCATAATGAAGCATGCTAATTTGCTGAAAACTGTTACCAACCGTTTTGCAATTCAGTGAGTTGGAATTGCATTTTTTCCTAGTTGAAACCAGCCCCTCGAGTGCCTAGTTAACATGTTTCTGAAATGACACTGGACTGAATGCATTTTCAGCTTGTCCAAACAGCAATTCAAGCAGTGGCTGGAAGAGAGGGTATCAGCTGTAATGTACTGGCCTGCATTTTGCAAGAATATCACTCTAGAGAGGGGTATTTCTATCAGCTTCAAAGTAGCAGTAACTCCCAATCTTCTGACTGAAGAGAGAAAAATGAAAGAAAAACAAACAAAGAAAAAACCAAAACCAAATACTAACAAATAGATCAACCATAAACCAGAACAAGGAAGAAACAAAAGAAATAGTGAAAAATACCATCTTTTTTTGAGAAATATCCGAAAACAATAAGGTAGAAAAGCTTAGAAAATCCACTAGAAAAACTTAACAGATACTACTCTTTCTCACTCTTGCAGTCATGAGATATGGAACATCAGTAAGTTATTTTAGTCCATTATCTCTGTGAACAGAAAAATAAAAACCAACCAAACCCCATTTATAGCCAACATCAGTATTAACAGCCGTTGTAAATAACACATTAAACTTTGGGGGGGGGGGGGGAAGAAGCAACTTAAGCACAAGTCTCTTGCACATTTTCAACCAATTTTCAACCAACTATTGTCAACTTTCCCCACTATTCTAAAAGATTTTCTCCCTCTCACATAAATGACAGGCTTGTTTTAATTCTCTTGCAAGTATGTGACATCTTTCATGGTGTAAGATGCTAAAATTGTATTTACAGATAACCCCTAAGGTACAGCACAGGGAGCCCAATCAACTGGGCATCAGCTGAGTGGGGACCAGAAACATATCAAAGCATCACAACTGAATGCACAGCTAAGAAAGATACACGCATTTTATGTGCACTTCAAGAAACTCAGCAGCCCAATTTTAAAATGTGTCTTAGAAAGCAAGCAACAATTATGAAAAGCTGATTGATAATATATCTACTTCTCTGAAAAGGTAAGTGGCATAGTTGATTCAAATGAACTAAATCTTGCAGTTTCAAGGAACTGGGGTGAAACTGCTACTGAAATGATCCCTGGTATGGCTCACTGATACTGGTAGCAGGTCAACAGTTCACCACTGACATAAAAATGATCGTGTGCATCTAAAGTAATGGATCTAAAATCTGCTAAGTAGCCAATAGTATTTATTCTAGGACGCTGCTTTTCATCAAAAAAAAAAATATCAGTGGGCTGTGTAATGGTTATGACTGTAACTCTCTTGATATATCTGGCACACTATAGCAGGCTACTGAGGCATTTATCCTGCTCACTTCCATCTAAGTATCTGTGAAGCTAAATTCACTTGATTTATTTTGTTCACAGCATGAAAAATTATATATAAATAAATAGAATCTTACTGTGGGTGTTCAGAGCTGAAAAACTGCTCACTCTTGCTCAATATCACTAGTGCTTATTTCTGTTTCTTCCCTAGTTTGAATTTGTCCCACATTATCGTTTACAGAGTACTCAAAAGTAAAGAACACAGATGATTCTCCTCACAAAACAGAGATTGTCTGAATCTATCCATCTGTGATAACATAATGCTCCAAAACCACATCCACTACTCAAATACAATTCAGAATATAAGTGACATCTTCATAATGCAATAAATTATACAGACCACTCTTCCTGCAAGGAAAGACCCAACAGCCTCTTCTAAATTCTTTGACTTGTAAATGCTTCAGTAGGTGGCTTAAATATCATATATAGGTTATTGAAACTGATATCTAATTTACTGCTGCAAAATTCAAACATTATGCAAAATCTCACATAATATTTTTTACATTAAAAGGCAAAATATGACCCTCTCAAGTCCAGACTTGCTGAATATAGCAATGTTTATCTTTAAAATTTTAAGTTAACAGCTTCAGTAATCAAAGCTCTTTGAACTGTAGCAAATACAAGTAATAAGGAGTCAACAGCAAACTTGGGTTAAATCCCATGAAAAAAAGAATAGATGTACACACCAAAGGAACCCAGCTGTGCAAACCCTCTAAATTAGGTGTGTTCCTTATTAAAACAGGTACAAAGATAATCAGTGCAATCCACTGCAGGTTCTGGCACGTCACTTTTAGAGAAACAAACCCAGCAACTGTCAATCAAAGCATGCTTCATTTGAAATTCAAAGGTTTAAACCTCTGATAATTATGGCTGGCACATTAGGTCATTTCAGCTCCAGTCTATCAATAAACATAATTACCTTCTTCTTTCACCATGGCAAGCAAATATTCTTCGTAGTGGAAGCAGCAAGAATTAGCTGAAGTAACTGAAACACAATCTCTTTTCCAGCAGTGTTTGGCTGAGGTGGATTTAAGAAAGAAACAAAAAGGTTGCTTTATTCCAGGTAATTATCTTCCTGGGTCAGATTTCCCCCAAGATCTGATCAGGTCCGACTGCTCGTCACTGTCTCTTTTCTTCTTGTGCCTCTTATCTTCTTCCACTGGGGTCTTTTCCTATGGCTAACGACAGCTCATACCCTGCTCGCGGGACTCTGCCCCTCGTGCTGAAACAACCAGCTCCAGCTGCTGCTGTGGAACAAATGCCGAATTCCACCGGCCCTAATTTCCAGCCACTGACACCACCTTGCATTCCTCTGCCCTCGCACAACTGAGCTGGTGACGGAATTTGCTCTCGAATGACTGGCAAAAGACTGCAAGTGAGAAGATGTGAGAGAGAACAGGAGAGCTGTTCAAACACACACAGAAAGCTGAAGTGGTACTTATGAGTTTCCTACAATTTTATTTACTTAAACTGAGCCAGGATCAAGAGAGGAATACAAGATGAACAGGAGTAAATGCTGAGGCAGGCTGTGGCACAGTGGCTTTTCTATGGTGAGCACTGTATATCCACTCCTGGTTTTACTTTAAAGCTGTTACCAAATGCCCATTACTAGATCACAAAACATGCCTCTCAATGCCTTCTGACCATAGTACAGACAAGAGCAACATGCAAACCGTGCAAGCTGGGAATATCGACTCTATTCACTACCTTGAAATGACAATAAAAATAAAAATAAGAACTGTCACTGCTTGGTGAGCACCTGTGTTGAGAAGCACCCCAGACAAAAACGTCTGCTGCGAGTCTAGGTAAGCACGGTATTCTGAAATACCTAATATTTGTAAACTACTCCTTCTCTTATGTTACTCTTTTTGAGGTGATAGCTGTAAGTGCTCATGGAACTGAGAAGAGAGCAACATACTGAAACAGCAGCACTTCCATAGGAATTTCACCCCCCAATACACCCCCAGCAAGACAAAGCACCAGTGCTGAATCTGGGCATCAAACCAACCTTCAGCTTCATGTTTTTCCAGGCACTAAACTCTACCTGCGAAAGGTAAGCTGATGTTAAAAATCAAACCAACCAACCCTCTACAATATTGCCAAGTCTCACCATCTTACAGCAAGATTCAGAATATTTCTGTTTCCTATTAAAAGATACAGTTCAGAGTCAGGTGAGAAGCAAAGTTTTTCTTTTATAAGCATACTTCTATTCACAGTCAGGAAAAAAAAAACCTTGGAAATAGGATAAATCAAAACCAGGAATTCCACTAAGAATTGACAAGAAACTGCCTAATGTGCATTATTTTTAACACACATATACTGCCAGTATCAAGAGTTTGGGGATCCTCTATCACTACTGCGATATGCCACTTTTTCCTTATTTATAAATCACTTCATTCCTCACTTTAGCTAGCTACCAGTGACTTTATCAAGACAAACCTATGCCATCATGCCTTTGCTTGGACAGTAACTTTTAGTATTTGTGGTTTAGAGGTGAAGAATTTTACAAAGGGAAATAAACTGACTTGCCAAAGACAGAGGTGACCTCGGTAGTAGAGAACTGGGTTAAATATCAAGATATTATGGGCACATTCATTGGGCTATAGCTCTAACTTGACCACAACTCAGTGCAAAATGTGCTTTAGGTTACATGATAGAGGCACAATTACATTTATACTCCACCCTAAAGCAAAAGCTATGTTCAGCCCAGAGGCGAAGTAACCCCTATTTTCTGAGAGCTGGACTTGAACTGGAGCTCATACCTCCACAAGGGAATTCCTTCTTAATGCTACTATATGTAGCAAGAGAGAGAAAGTAATGCAAAGAAACAAGCTGTAGGTATCAGCAGCCAGACAGAGCAGCAGATGGCTGATACCTGCTGGAAAAAAATCTGAGCACACATGCAGTGTTAAAAATATTTGCAGTAAATAAATTCTAAATGTTTTGTATAAATGCCACCCAGAACAACAGAAAGAAATGAAGCAGGATGGTCTGTTTCACCAAAAGATCTCTCTTATTCAGTGACATTCTGTGATAAATAAATAACACAGAGAGAGAAAAAGAGAGTCAGAGATTCAGGCATACACACACAGAAAAAAAAAAAAAGTAGTTATTCTAACAAATCTAGGCTGGCTTTCTATTGTTAGCAGTCTAACGTGTAAGAGAAGCACAGCCCAGGCAGTCTGACATTCTTGCTTCTATGACTCAGTGTGTTACTATTAATAGCATTTGAGGCTCAACTGGGGAGCCAGGCTGAACCCCATCAACACTGAGGCATTATCCATCATGTCACATTTCTGACACATTAGAGATGTCAGGTTGTAACTCAACCTGGCTGTGGTCTTTTTCAAACAGTATTTTGTAAACAGTTAGGGGACAGCCCCCTGAAAGGGGCACATCTGACCTTCATTCATAAATATTTGATCTGATGTGCAGAGCACAGTCTATGGATACAGAGGCATGGATACTGTTAACCCCTTCCCGTGACCCTCAGACACCCGCAAAAGGCTTCCAATGATTATCATTCATTTTTCGTTCCAGCAGCTGCTGACACAGAAGCTGCCTGCCAGTATCTGGACTTTCTGTTCTCGGAGTTCATTACCTCCATTTTTCACATGTGCTAGAGATTAGCACTGCTGTATCTCCTCTCACCCCGAGCTGAAGAGAAGCCTTTCCCTTTCCTCGCATCGTTCAACCATGGAAAGCCACAACGTTAGGCATAAAGATAAATTTAAAAATACAGACCGCAGTAAATTAGACTGGAGATTTAAGAGTCAAATGTAGTTTACTCCTGAACAGAGATACAAGGAGCAGACAGTGGTATTGTAAATAAAATCTTGCACCAGAATCATTTTTTGTTTTAATCTCATTTAAGACTGGAGACTAAAATGTACCCTGCTGTACAATTCAGAATCTACTCAGATATCCTAAACTGGAGATGAAAGAGGGATAGCAATTCTACAAACAAATCCCTGGTACTTATTGTTATTTAGAGGTGCATATTTTAAAGGAAAGCAAAATAACCTTTTATCTTTAAATAACATTTGGCACTGTAGAAATTAAATAGAGTCCCCACTGAACACTGTGTGGGTGGAAGAGTCACAATGAGTACACTGTATCTACACTACACCCTTAAGCTGTTATTTTCTGGCGAAAAAGATCCCATGCATTCAGCAAAAGGCTTGAGAGCCATACTGATGCCATTCCACAAAGGGAAAGAGTTAAACCAGTTTGTTTTGCTTTTTCTTGCACCTTCATAATGTTGAGAAAGTACACTAAGCAGTTTAGCCATGACTGAAGATTTGTTATTCTCCTTTTAAAACCTGGCTTTCAGATTTTTTTTATCTTGCTCTCATTCTTCACAGATGAGATCATGGCTTAGAAGCATCAGAACACAGTTTTTACACAATTTCTTCAAAACTGACTGCTATCTCCTGTTCATCTAACAAAGAAGGAAAGAGTCTGAGAGAAAACTGAAAGGGAAAGGGGATAAGTTGTTCTATTAAACAGAGGGTATTTTCCTGGATGTTATTTTATGTCCTTGCTTCTGGCAAAAAGCCTGGCACAAATGGTTTTGACAAGAAAGCTTGCCACAGGCATCCACAGCTTAACCACTGTACAACCCAGGTCAACTGAGAGCCATCACCTTTACGAGTTCTTCATTATGGCATTTTGCAAAATAGTCCCTTCTCCAGGAAGGAAATCCCTGTCTCTCACGCTCCTGAAGAAAATGTGATGTGCTCCAATTGTTATCCTGCCTTAACTGTGCTTGCTCAGAGGAAAACCAATGTCAACACGGGATTTCTTGCAAAAGACCTGTTACCCAGCAGTGGTCCCAGTGCCCTGACAGGTAAGTGCACAGTTTCCAATTTTAGCATTCTCAAAAGCTATACAGTTAAGTATTTCCTGGATTTTGTTTCTCTTGAACATACCCTGATTCAGCAATCTATTCCTCTGATGCTTCTCCCTCAGCTGCTTGGACAACTGACACATTTTCCAGCTTTTGAAAACAGCTCGAGTAGCAATGCTACTGAAGGACTGTCTACAGAGGGAGGCAGGCAACCAAGCCGGGCAAAGTTGATGATCTCAGTGGAGTTTTTCAAATTCACCCAGAGACATTGTTGGTCAGAATCCAGCCTGTACCTGACAAAACTGTTCCCCATACTAGGTGTGAACAGCTGTGTGTTTGCTCCTGAAAAAAAGACATAAGGTGTTTAGTGAGGCTGCTCTTGCATGTGGTGCTCTTTTGTCTCTCCAGGTTCTTACAGTACACCTCAGTAAATCTTCCCAAGCCTGCAGGTAAGCTGCAGGGGAAGTTCCTTTATGGCAGTCACCCTACAGCATTTCCATACCCTCCACACAGTTTTTGCTCTGTAATGACTTCATACTGCAGCTTGTGCAATGATCTTAAGCTGCCAACCTCTCCTTAACCCCATCTCCTCACCACACTGCCCTGTTTGGAACTGGCAGAATCTTAAGGAGCTACGAAAGCCACATAGACTGTCTTCACCATGTCATACACTCTGTGTTGCCCTATCACAAGTTCTCAACAGTCTAGAGAAGGGATTCTTTCTTAGGATATAATACGGTCCTGCAATCCTATACCTTGGGATAATCACATTATCCTCACTGATAAAGCTGATCCTCAAGCAAATAATACCTGATGGCCTGGGTCCACCCATAACTTCCACTCTGATGGGCTTTTCTTTGTAGCCTGTGTCATGCTGTTTTGAATAGAATCAGTCTACAGTATTGGTGCTTACAATTACATCACCATTCTTTTAAAGTAAATGAAATAAAAACGTAGTAAATACATAGTTTACTCATTCTGATCTGCCAGGTTCTGGGGGTTTACTGCTTTTTTTTTTTTTTTTAACAGAATCATTTAATATTCTTCCAAATTAGGCTCCTCAGGAATAAAATAATTCTCAGCTTTTGATCTATTAAGAGGTCTGGATTTCATAAAAGAAAATTTGATTTTCTAAGGTTCTAGCAAGAAAGATTTTCTTAGTAGGCTGCTATTCTGCGTAACAGTAACAGTCTGCAAAATACAGATAAAACAGTAATGTCTAATTTATTGCAAAACAAAATAAGGAAACAAGAACACTTGGATTTGCTTTAAACACTAAGAAGCCTGTAACAAATGCTTATGCAAAAAGCACCCGAAACCACCAAATCACCTTGAGTAACAGATGAGAAAAGATGGTCACATTATACTTCTTTGCAGTGGCCCCCAGAATATACCAAGCTCACTGATGGGTGATCTTCTGACTGCAGGCATGTACAAATATTTACCTCTGAACACACATTTGTATTATTTATATAACAACTGGCTTATGTTATTGCTAATCCTTAGAAAGGAGATCTTTCTGAACACCTGGGTGAACCTTCACACTCCACACACGTACTTGACACTGAACTGAGATGCAGTGCAGTAATATGCTGTAGTAGCAGCAGTTTAAACTCAGTACTTTTATTAAAAACTAAAATCATCACTATTCACCTGCTGTAAGCTGAATTCATCTAGCCAAAACGTGATCACAACCAGTACTGTTGCTGATAAACATAGGAGCCCACTGTTGGTAACCATTACTGACAGTAACCACAATTACTGCTGAAGACCACAAATAACTTGCACAAAGGCAGGAATCCCCAGCCTGAAAGCATATATGCAAGTGTCATGCTTTGCTGTGCATGCTTAAGGTTAAGGAGATTTGATATTGATAATCCACTTCAGAATTGGATTAACTCTGCAGAATAAGCCCCAAAGCCTGTCTAGGGAGGTTTTGGCTCAGTGAAATCAGCAGGAATGCAGTAAAGACTCACCAGTCTAAAGAGCTTCTCCATGAGAGGTCCATGAAACACCAAATTGAAGCAGCTTCCTGCCAATCAGTAAATTTGCAAAGCAAAGAAACAAGTTCTTTGTTTTACCATCTTGAGAAACATGACAGAATATCTCACTAAGCATTAACCTTTAATGTATGCCTCAGCTATACAACGCACAACAAAGCACGCAACAATGCGAGTCCACGATGACCAAAGATGAGGTAGCCCTTCATGTGGACACTAGATATATACCACCCTTATACTAAAACTGGACTGATCAATTGTCACTGTGCCAGATGACAAATTCCTTCTTTTCTGATTCCATATTAAGCTACAAATAGGACTCTAAAACCAAAAAAAAAAAAGGCACCTAAATTTGTCCTGCAAATGCATCTCACTCCCAACAGCAATTTCACAGTCCAGTGTCCTATCAATCAAACCACAGAAGACCTCAAAGAAAAAATAGGCTTTCCAAGTAGGTATGACTTGGCTACATAGTGTAATATTAATATATTAAAACAAGCTTTTACAAAAAACAATTTTTTATGACATCACTCCAGGTTCTGGAACTTTTCTATTACTGGCTCTGATTTTTATCTGCTAGGTAGGGAGGTCACTTGTTTCAGCATGTAGAAGAGAACATATTTAAACCCTTCTTTTGAATTATTTGTTGCTGTTTCAGTAGTAGTATCATCATAAAATTATTAAGCAGACATACAACAAATTGATATTCAAAACAGAGTAGGCATAACTGATTCCAACTTCTGCACCGACTGGAAGGTTTGTAAGAAAACTACAAAAGCTATTGAGCTTCTGCTGCTCTGTAAGAAGGTTTGCTCACAGTTACTTTACACCAAACCAGATGGCTTACAGCCTCTGCTCCAAAGGAAAGAGTAATGTATTTTAAAGGAAACTTTGCCAACTTAAAAAAATAAACAAAAAATACTGAATCTTCCAAGTACTGATGTATACTGATAAGCTAATTCAGTTTTTATTTTTACAGTTTAACGCTTCTACATTTTACATTGAATATAATAGCACAAACCAGTGATAAACATTCCCTGGTACCATAGTGTTTCTGCATTCCACCCAACAGACCTCCTCTTCAAAGGAAAGTGACTGAAAAATCAAAAGAACGACAACACAAAGGCTGTAACCACAATCTCCCATTCTAACACGGTCTTCTTTCCTTCTCAGCTGCACCTTGTCTACATCACCTGCATGAAAAACATTTCTGCTTCCCTTTCTTCCCTTCTCCTCCCATTAACTATTTGCCCTTTTACAGAAAAAAAATCTCCCAGAGGTCTTTCAAACATCTATCATCCTCTCAAACTAAAAGCCTCTTTTAAGGTCCCTGTATACAAAAGTCTGCTTAGTGATATCCCCACCTCTTGGGCAGTAAGGAGGAGAAGGAGCCAACAGGCCATTAGTATTCATCCTCTCCTCAACCAGTACATGAAGGATGTATGGGAGTGGACGAAGCAAGGGAAAAGGCCAAGCTTCCCTCTCCTCTTCTATAACCTCCATGACCCAAAGACAAAGCCAGAGTGAGGACAGCCATTTCCTAAGCCCTTCCCCCTGCTCTGATGTTTTCCCACCATTTCACCTTTCGGATAAGCAAAGCAGGCCCAAGGAACGGCTTTCAGAGGAGAAAAAACAATTTCTACTTCTCTTTCCCCCATCCCAGTGCCACCAGCATTTTACCCACTGGCAGAAGACTAGAACTTCTTCAGCTTGAAACAAGCTTCCGTTCTAGAGTTACCTTTACCTTGCTGCCTGCAAGAGGCAGTGGTGGCCCCGAGCAGCCCCAGACGGCGGGAAGAGCGGCCGCTCTCTTGCCACTTGAAGTGGTGGAGGACAAGCCACACCTGCTGTCCTGCTTCCACCCTGCCCAGGAAGGGGACTGCATTTCTCTCTCGGTTGTTTGATTAAAATACCGAGGTTATACAACTGCAAATGACGGGAGAGGAAGTTTCAATCAGATACAGAACAAAAGCAGGACTCCCTGTAAACAACAGTGGGGGATGTGTAGCTACAATACTCTTTCCAGTCAGAGCTGTCTGCACCCATCAGTATGATGGTGTTACACAGCAAGGGAGCTCTTTGCTTCAATTCCCCTTAACAGCCTACACGCTGCACCTATTGCCTATGTATTAGCCACAGAGGAAAACATGACATTTTCGTTATTTCATTCTACTTAAAGCTGATCTAGCTTGTCTTTTTTTGCTAGCATCTAGTAACAGTAGGAACTGCAATTTTGTTCTTGTTTAATGGATAACAGCTAACAAAGAATTCAGGCACAGAGGAGCCCCACAGAGGTGAACTTAGTTGCTCTAAACCATGTTACGTTAATGCAGATTAATGCTAAACCACTGATGTACTACTAAGCAAATTAGCTTGGATTGATCTCAAACACTGGCAACAACTTTTCCCCTCAGCAAACGGAAATCTGAAATGGGAAGCCAAGAGTTAAGAAGGCATTAAATGGTCAGATATTTCAAGTAAAAATATGGTGGTGATTAAATTGGACTAGAGATATTGCAAACGCATGGAGGGTGGAGAACTGGTCCTAATTGATTACTTTTTCTTTTTACACGTAATAAAAAAAATAAAAATAAAGCTAGCTGTGCATACTGACAGAAGCAAAGATTATTAAGGCCTAACAGAGAGTTTCAGCTTCACATGTTACTCAAACACAAACCCACTACTCGGTATTTTTCACAAGCATATTTGTTTGTGCTCCTCTGGTCAATGCAGAGCACATCTCTATTTGATAACCTCTTATTCTTCTGAAGATTGACTAAATCCCTCACTCATCTCCACTCTTCTAGATTGGGAAAACCTAATTCTATAAATCTTTTCTCATAAGTCTTTTTTTTTTTCCCTAATACTATTCTCACTGCCTTCTACTAGTTTCCCTCCAATTTATCAATATCTTTCTCAAAATGCAATATCCAAATCTAGAGACAGCATCCAGCAGAGTCCTCTGCAGTAACAGGAACGGAGGAAAATTATCTACCTTGCTGTACATGTCTCTTGCTAACACATCCCACAGAAAGAATGTCTTCATTTTTGCAGCACTATTGTAGAGTTGATCTATATTGACATTGTGGTAAGTATCATTATCCTCCATACACTTTTCCGGATTACTGTTAGCTATTTTCCATTTCTCTTTTTTTTGTGCAGGCCCAACACTTCACACTTTTAGTCACTGAAATTCAAGTGCATGTTTTCAAACTAGCTGATTTATCAGGACTATTCTGATTCAGACATTGTCCTGCAGATGAATGACATAACATTCTTAAACCTGGATTACCACAAACTGTAAAAGCATGCTCCCTATTCAATCATGTAAGTCAGCATTATAAAAAAACAAATAAACATAATTATAGGAACTGAGGCCAGGAGAGATCACTCACATGAAGGAATCCATTTGAAAAGCTATCAGAAAGAAGAACCACCTTATCTGAAATACACAAGCAGTCTGTTCAACACCTTTCAGCATCTCAATACTACCACCTACTACAATGCCAACAGAACCTGGATTTTTCTCTCTCCTACCACTACTTGCCACATCCAAGATTGCTTAGCTTTGACATTCACACAGCACCATTAAAATCCTACCGCTGTAGGTCACACCAAGAGCACATTCTGTGGGGAGCTGCTACGAGCACCATTAACAGTTAAGACCAAAGATTAAAATGGGAATTATTTTCTTGCATCTGTGTCTTCCTTCTTTCTGTCCCGTATCATCAGGTACTGGAGTTAAAGAAACTGCAGTCTTCAGGGTGATCTTGGACACTCCTTGGTACTGAGAATAGAAATTGGCAATGGGGCACAAAACAGTGCCTGTTCATTTCCCTAGTCGGGGACTCAAGCTCTGTTGTCATAACACAGCAAGAAAATCCTACTGATGCAAGCAAGCTGATGTGTGGGAATTTAGATGGAAAACAGTGGGCAAAGATTCAAATGTTTATGCTGCAGCTAGTGTTTTATAATTGCATCTTTTATTTCAAAACTGTAAAGAAGTGTGTCTTCTCTTACATGACCATGTTGATCCCTTGAACCCTTACTCTCTGCAAGCATACAAGCAGAGAAATCTGACCAATGTTTTCCCAGACCCCCATTTCTCATAGAACAGAGTATTTCAGTCATAAGGGACCTACAATAATAACCTAGTCCAACTGCCCGACCAATTTAGGACTGACCAAAGTAAAGCATGTTATGAAGGGCATCAAAGCCATGTGCTGAACCAGGTCTTCTAAGGTAAGACAGATTCTGTTGCAGCAAACCATGTGCACAGTGATCCCTCTCATGGGAAGGAGCCCCTTACCACATCCCCTAGAAAGGGAAGATGGCTCATCAGTCTTTGACCAAATGAACTCAAGAGAAATGCAGAATGAGGGTCCTTTCAGTGATTCTAACACTCTTTTGAACTGTTTTGTTTTTTGGTTTTAAGTTTTCTTCACATTTTAGATTACTTACAACTATCAGTATCATGCCACCATTTAACTTGATGAGACAAGTTTAACCTCCCAACATTCCCCTTATGAAGGGGATTGAATTGCATGATACAAGTGCTACATAAAAGCAAGTCATGGGTTAAATTGTTGGGACTCAGACCCACTTCCTGAATATTAAATAAGTCTGCACTTGTTGATAATTCCTGACCTTCCAAAAACCTAAAATATGGACCTTTCCTGATGGTTATGATTCCACTTATGAGTGGCAAGAACAGCGTTCAGTGAGTCTCCAACTGCCTCAAACAGTGTCATTTCTAATCACCATTTGTAAAGCCAAATACAGACAGCAAACTCTCTTTCAGCAGGGTATATAAGCTGCTAAATCTTGTAGTAATTGAGGCACCATAATCCTCAAGCAGGCACATGGCCCAAGAGACAGACTCATGCATTTTGCATCTTGAAGTTACATACAGCTTTTACAACCAGGCCATTTTCAATAACCATTCCACTGTTTTTGTAGGCAAGATTCTGATTCCAGTTGTTGCAATTTACATAAAGCCAAGACATCAAACACCCTGCAACCAGGAGACCAGTGTGAAACGCTGGAGGAGCTGGCAATGCAGAATGACAGCTGCTTTTTCTGGTTCACGGTCGTATTATGTTTTAGCAACACCTTAATTAAAATTTTAGTTTTAAAATAATTGATTACTCAGAAGCAGTAACTATGCAAAACAGCATATGGGTTTTGGCCAGTATTACTCCTACAGTGTGAAATTCATTGGGTACAGAGCTGACTAGCAAAAAGGTATTTGCACAGAAGAAAAAGTGCTGGCACTGATGAAACAACAAACTTGAAAGCAGACCTTTGAATAATACTTGCCTACCTAACTCAGTATTAACATTTTGAGGAGCTGGGAGTGACAAGTTCTCTTGATCTGATAAGTATAGGCAAAATTTCAACACATAAGCAGTTTGGGTTGTCAAAACTGAGGTCCATAAGCAAATCCTAGAAGAGAATAACTTTGAAATTTATCTGATAGCTTCAGATTAACATTTATAGCTAAATTCATAGAATGGAGTTTCCACAAAACTAGTTTGCTTTTTTTTTTTAAAAAAATAAATTTAACTGATTGTAATAAATCAGTTAAGGTGATCAGATACACACCCTCTCACCAGCGATAGCTCTATGGAGGAATAAATCAGTGTTCAACATTGATTAAAAACACAAACAAATTTTAGGAACTTCTGGGTGGAATAAAGAGCTTTGTTATGACTCTGTACATATACCCACATTATGCTACATCTTGAATACGGTTCCATTCCCCAATTTTACATGGGTTAGATAAGAATTAGAAAAATAAAAGTAAAAAGGATAACCAAAGGCACAGACTGGCTACTGCACAAAAAGCATCTAAATAAATTACGACTGCTTATCCTGAAAAAGGAGGTACCTGGATAAAAGATACGCCAGAAGTCTCATCAACTCACAAGTGACAAGAAGAAGGTGATCAGAGGAAGACTTTTAATCACCTCTTCCAACAAAGAAAATGAGGCAACTTCAAATGAAACTACTTGGCAATAGGTTTAAAACAAACACAAGGGAATACAGTTTCATAATACCCATAGAAAAGCTCTGGAGCCCACTACCACAGGATATTCAAAGGGTTATTTTTCTACCTTGAGTACTTCCGCAGATTAAGGTCCTCTTTGTCACAGGACAGGCACATAGAAACAGTTGCACCTATATCCATCAACTACTTTTGACTATTCAGATTCTAATTTGGCTTTTTATTTTTCTTTCCCTCCTCTCTGTCAGTGATAAAATATTTCTCCACACCTAAGCACACTTGCTGACATAAACTGTGTTGCTGCTACACAAAAAATAAGCTAACTGTAAAGCAATCTAGCCTATTCACCAATGAAAAATCAAGATCTGATGACAGTCCTCACTTACCTCGATCCTCAGGAGCATCAAATAACTGCTCGCATAAGTAGTAGTCATCTGGATTCAAGTAGGGCAGTTGCTTCAGCAAGCTCTGCTTAGGAATGAGATACAAGACCTCTGCAATATCTCCATCCTCAATAACTGACATCCTTTTGACTGAATTTCGGAATTTCACCTTTTCCAGCACCAATTCTTCAGTTTTACTTAATCCACACAGCTTCCTAAAGCTGTTTAAGATGGGGAAAGATGGCATTTCTATTCAGAAGAAGCTCGGGAAAGCAACCTGTAGTACATGTAGTCTACTACTCACGGCACACTGCCCTTACCAATCCTTCTCTTTTTCTCTTACCCAGCAAAGGAGATTAAGGTAGATATATTTTTAGTGATTATCTTCAAGAGATTATGACAGTATGCTTGATCAGGTGACTGCCATCTGAAACTACTGTAACCAGTTGCAACTCATCCCTGAGAATGCAAAAGTCAGAACCAAAACCATAAAGAGTATCTGAAAATCAGATTAATATTCAGGACAAGAGAAAGAACATAACTGAGTTATGTAAGAGGATTAGTTTAAAATGAAAAAACCTTGCTGTGTCAAAAAATCTTATTATGGAAGAATCATCATTGTAATCTACAAATGCACATCTGTGCATTTCATCTGCTTTATGCCCCCAGTTCCATGCCAGGTCTGTATGTGTGCTATGGCAAAAAGGTTATAGTAAAGGTAGAGCATGTTGGTCCCCTTTTTTGAGGAACAGGCAAAGGCTGCCTAGCACTACTTCATAAGCAGATTTCTTTGAAGAAATCCTTTCTGCAGCTTTCACTGTCTATTCCAAACAAAAGCACTTAAGCTTTCCCCTAACTATTAAGGATCAGTTTGCTTATGCTCTTTCTCTCCACTTTCCTGTGTGGCTGACAGGAGAGGCTTTGCAGATACTCTGCCAACCCTTCCTGCTTCACTTAGAAGTATTTACATTAATCCAATTCCAGTGACTTGCTAATCTAATCATCTAATGACTATTTCTCCCTGGGTAAGGCAGAGTTAATCATCAACAGGGCACTGGAAAGTCACAGGAAGTTCGAAAGCAAAAGATAAAAACCCCAAAACATCCAACCTAAAACAAGGTTTATCATCTCTAAGAGAAAGTTACAGGTAGACCCCAGTCCAAGACCTGCTCAGAGACAACTTCAACTTCTTTACTCAGCCAAACTCCCAGAGACAACTGCACAATGCTTTCAATTTCCCTTAACATACAACTGCAAAATGACCTGGTGTAGTAATTGCACTACTTCCAGTAAGGCTTTTGCTAAATTGGAACATGAAAGAAAACACACAAACCACCAGCAAGCTTACTGAGCACAGTGAGAAACCATCATTCAATTCTTCCCTCAAAATCCAGAGTTCAAGTACTATCTACAAATAGGGACAAGCTTTGAGGAGAAGATTACTTTATTTACTATTTTAAAGAGAAAATATCAACTCACAAATCCAGACTTTGATAATCTAATATCACACACCTCCTATGAGGTCAATTACTTCTGTGGGACTTCTTATATTACTTCTATGTTATCTTTAAAGTAAGCCTGAAATCACATTATTCTCTGGAGTTTTATAATCAATCACGGACACATTGGGACAAAGCCAGAATAAATCTGCACCACTGGACTAATTTTGAAGAGGTGATGCTAACATATGTTTGAGGAAGAGCTGGCTCAACAAATACAAAAATTCGAGGTCTGCCTTAGAGTACCTTCTATCAGATCAGAGATCTCAGCAAATGCTGTAAGTATTCCCCTTAGGAAAGGAAACTGCAGCAATTTTTCAATCTCTATCAGATTTCACAACCTACTGACCTGCACACCACAGCCACTCAGTGGAAAAGACAGATTGTCTGAAACTCCAAAATCTTCTACCACTTCAGCTGCAGGTGGATCACCATTCTGTACTTAGAGCAGAGGGATGACTCA
Organism: Actenoides lindsayi; assembly: GCA_025331215.1. NCBI lineage: Eukaryota > Metazoa > Chordata > Aves > Coraciiformes > Alcedinidae > Actenoides > Actenoides lindsayi. The sequence goes on along the minus strand of WTSP01024631.1, from coordinate 57,317 downwards.
GAGGAGATGGCTGGATGCACTCTTAACACACCTATCTATAAGCTTAGTACAATACTACAATTTGTTGCTTGGCAATCGGTGAAGGATGTTGACATCTGACACCAGGAGTGCCAACTATCCAGCCTCACCAACACCTCAAGGTGGACTTTGCCCTTTGAGGTAGGTGAGGCAAACGCACACATTGCCCTGACATGAACGCTGCTGCAGAAGTTAATCCCCAGAAAGCAAAAAGGTGAGCTTCACAGCAGCTTTTTAAACTGTTGAAACATTAGCTACCGCTTGGCTCCCTAAATCCTAGAAGAAAAGCTTGTCCATCACTGGAGTTTGAATGCACTGGTTTAAGACTGACTCCCAGTTTTCTGCTGCAGCCATGCTGATTCCAACCTTCAGCTCTATTCACCTACACAGTTGTTACACCAGCTACTGGAAATACTAAGCTAGTATGGTCTGTGTGTAGCAGTAGTCAGAGGAAACTGCAGTCTTCTCCCACATAATCAAACACCATATAAGCTGTATAAAGCCTCTGTCGATTCCTGTAACTTGCAGTTTGCCCCGAAGAGTTACAATGAAGTGATACACACCAGTGATACTGCTCCTGCGCTTGGCAGGCCCGATGTCTGCAGGTGGAGCAACTCCAGAGTCAGCCTGGGAGGCAGCCAAGACTGGTGCCCTATTGTCACAGTGCCTGTGCTCCAGCAGCAGTCAGCCTGTGACTGCTGTAGAAGGGTCCAATGTTATTTCAAATAGTGAAGCAAAATCCAGTTTCCTTCCATCACCGAGACTCACGAGATTGGTGGGGGACCATGGGAATAGATCAGTTTAGACCAGCATTTTGTGACTCTAACATGTCACTGTAGAAGCACCCTGCTTAATTAAAAATAAGGTCCTCCTTCTTCAGAGAGAGATGACTCTGATGATTCCCTTTTCCAGCCCTATTGTGGTTATCAGACAATGACAGCAATCTCAAAGACCTCATAGTAGCTACTGTTTATAACACAAAGCAATAAGATTTTTTGTTAGTGTTTTTTAAGTACAGGGTATGTCCTTAAGAGCCTCCATCCTGATAAATATGTAGTATAAGAGGACAAGAAATACAAGTGAGGAAAACAAGACCAGAAATCATCACAGTGTCTTTTCTGAGGCAGATGAAGTGCTTTTTGGAGCAGTTGGCTCCAAGGGTCAGCATCTGGTGTCCAAGGTAAAGAACAAGGCTGGAGACAGTCTTCTACAACACACTGTTACCAAGCATTGGGATTTAAGCCTTAGCCAGAATAAAAAACACAGTGGCAATCTCCTACCACTTAGGTGAAGCATTTGATTAAGTGGAAAAGATTGATTTCTAATATTCTTGTGGAAAACAAAAAGGTGGAAAACACAAGGGCACAAATCTGCCCTTATGTTTCCTGAAAGACAGGAATTCAGGAATTCCCAGGAATCCAGGGCATCCAACCTAGAAGTAGTGTTGAGGAAATTTCCTCAGTATCTGCCAAGCAGAGAAAAACTTTTAAATCCCTGCCAATTCTAAACCATGCCTAATCCAAGTACTCAGTGCTAGGGGCTCGAGCCTTCACTGAGCACAGTTTGAGGTATGGGCACTTTCCAGACTGGCAGTTTTCACAAGGGACTGGATATGAAACAGAAATTAGGCAGACTAGCTACTTAAAATGTTTTATCTCATTACCTACTTGATAAATATTTTCATCTGTCTCAAGGCCATTTCCTACTCAATCCTCTCTGCATTCACCAAATGAATTGGCTAGCCAGATGATAAAAGTAGATATATGTTTCATATACGACCAGGAATAGAGGTTTCTGTACTAATGCTACTAGAACAGCAGTAACAAAAAAGTTGACCACAATCAACCAATAAATTGCACAACACAATAGCAGGTACTGAATAATAGCAAAAACTAGACACCAAGGGCTAAAATCATAGGAGAAATATCACCCTTCATCCTTCCGAGCAACACTGAGGATTAAACTGGTCCTTCAGCTAAATAAAAGGCAGAAATGTGTAGTGTACTAATGCTGTCTTTAATCGCTTCTGCCATCAGAATTCAATCTTCTGTAAATGCATTTCAGTGCAACTTTATTCTTGTATTGAAAGCAACAACAACCCCAACCAAAAAACCAAGAAAATTAACTCAGTCATACTAGTTCAGCAAACCCATCTGCAAAGAAACATCAAGATAAAACCACAGGAAACAAGGTAAAAAAAAGTGTAATTTTCCTTTTCCCTCATACCGCTTCAGAGGGTAACACATTTACTGCGCAGGTAGATATCCACAAATAACATTTCAGGCATCTGTTCAAGCAACAGGATTACCTTCATGTCTCAGGAAGAAGTCTCAAAGACATTGAAAGTAAGAAGAAGAAAAAACACACATACAAAAAAAAGGGCCTTCACATAAATGAAAAATGAGCAAGCTCTATGTCCATTTATACCAAGAATTATAGACACCCAAGCAATAAAATACCTGAAACAGCAAGAGAAAGCAAAAAAATCATTCTAACATTCTAGTTCACACACACAAAAAAGAAACAAAAGCTTTCTACTTGCAGTAAAATTACTCCATACACACAGCTTTTTTGCTTTTGACACACCCAATTTACTTACTCAAGACCACAAGCTGTCATACAAAATGCTCAGCTATTTACAGTAGACTTAAGAAAACACTTCAGTCTACATAATGGAGACCAAAAAAATCCACACCCACATCTTTTAATTTCTTTACCTAACTGTCCAAAACAGGCAGTCATCTTCTGGGCATACTGACACAAGCCATTCTTACTGTGAGGCTCCTCACAAAGGACCTGTTCACTCATCGCTTCAGAAGGAGCCGCCTTCCTCTGCAAAGTCAAGCGACTACTGCTTGGTTGAGACTGATAAGACAACAGAGCTTCCTATTCCAATTTATCTCCATCAATAATTCAGGTACTACGTAAAATTTGCTGAGCTTTAAAAACCGGTAGTGCAAAACTACTTTGTGGCTTTTGAAGTAATCATGTTTTAGTCCTTGAAAAGTATCTCCGCTTAATATATTCCAATAGTTTACAGAAAATATCAAATTGCACTAAATCCATTCTCTTGCTGCACAAGGGGAGATATTGTTGGGATTATGATCAGATCAGCGAGACGTTTAAAAAATTCACCCAGCTCAAACCCAGAAACCACCACTACTGCGATGTGTTATACTCCAGCAAGTAGACGCGTCTGCTGCTATAAAAGCACTACTGATTGGTGACGTATTACAATGCACAGCTTCTTCTTCATAGATGAGCTGCTATGTATCATCCAGAGACTGAAAACAAACAAAAGGAGTCTAGGTACTAACATCATCAGATTTTCTAGTACTTTCTACTAGAATGGATTTCAGAAGAACTAAGGCACCATGGCCAGATAAAACAAGAAGGGGGTGTTTTCTCAGCTCACTCACTAGAGCATGCAATCCATCTAATCTTCTTATCTTGGTTAAGAAGAAAATCCACAAGAACTGACTCAGCAGTCCTGCTCTAGGCCTAGGGTAGTAGCGACACATATCTGTCTGTGTTCTGCTCTCCAGAGACAAAGGCTATCAGACTAACTAGGGGAGAAAGAGCCTAAGAAAATCCACTACAAATCCCACAGTCAATGAGTTAAATACTTGCAGAATGGCTTTGGCTATACTCTCTTGAAACAGGTGACCATTACCAATGAAGAACAGGTGTTCCTCATAAAAAAAATACATTCCTTGTCCACCACACTTTATTTTCCTCCATTACTTCATGCTTGCTGCCTCCTAACTAAGATCATATCCACTCATGAAAAAAATATTTAATAGTGATCATGTAATGACTGCTGATATCCATATTAAGCACCATTACTACTAAGCACACAAAGAGATCTATGTTAGTCCATCTAGATGTAAATTTCAGAACAGATTGAAAAGCCTAATTATTATTTATTATTACTTCAACAATTTATTGTTTATAAGAGCATAAGATATATTTAAAAAATAACTTAGGGGCATTGGTATCTTTTATTGTGCCAAAGGCTACAAAGGATCCACATTGGTACGGATTTTACAGCCCACAGGTCTCTACCAAGTTACTTCACTGGCTTCAACACATACAAGATTCTATAAAGTAAGCTGTACTAGTGCCTGTGGTAGGAGGAAAATAAAGATCACACAGCTACAGGGCATCTCTAGACTGTCAAGAAAAAGAATGGCTTACTGAAAAGTGCTAACTCAGGTTAAAGTGGTATCAAAGGTAAAATAACCTGTGTTATAACCCAGCTGAGCAATGCAATTAAGCATGAGTTTTCCACATAGGCTTGTTATCAAGCTGCCAAGTCAAGAGTTTTTTCCACTGCTATTATAACTGACATTCAACTAATCATTAGCCAAACTCCATCCAAAATGCCAGTTTTTCCAGCACACCCATGCAAAACACAGTACTGAGAAACTGTTACAAAGTCTGTGAATCTCTGTAGGAAAGGAGAGTAGCAAGTGCACTAGGATGAAGGTACATTTGTATTATCTTACACCGCACCAAATAGGAACTCTTTGAAAAGCCACCTGCGGATCTCCCAAGGTGCTGCACTGCAAATGGGATCTCAGTTTTGTCCATTTACAAACAGCAAGACCTGCGTGCATAAACTGATTTGTTAAGCTAATTCAGAAATAATGAAAGCAAATGTTACTCTGTGTATTGATTTCCTCTTGGTGTTCATTCCAAAACATACACGAAACAGCGATTTGCCCTTTATTCTTCTGTTACAATTTGCAACCAAGAAAAAGCACAAGAGAAAACACAGCAACATTTCTATCTCAGACTTAACTAAGACCACATGGTAACAATTTCCTCTCCCAACTGATGACATTTGCGAAATCTTTCAGCTGAATTAAAGCATTGTACTCAGCTTCCTGTTATCAACTCTGTATGATAACTTTCATGGCACATGAGCCTTTGATAACAAAAGACCAGCTTTGCAGTGCATTGTAAAGCTGGACAGGCAGCATAACAAGCTCTTGGGAATGCTTTTCCCTTTGCTGTACATTCAGAAACTGAATCTGACTCACTTCCCTAAACCCCAGCACCCACCAAGTTTATCTTTCACTGAAACAGTGCACTTAAACAAACACAAATATCTAAACAATATGCTTGAGATTACATCTAATCATTTTTTTCCTTGGACAAAAGAGAACACCAGCCATTTACCATCATGAGCAATTATTAGCTGGGCTCAAATAGTACACAGAAAAAGCAATCGCCAAATGTAATATTTAAATTATGTTAGGGGAAAACTCCCAATTATGTCAGTACTTAGCAAAGTACTGTTTACTACCTCTGGAAGCCTTAAAACATTCCTTTGAAGCATCATGTAGTGGCCACTGTCAGGGATCAGATACATATCGCCTGGAAATGAAAGAATGGCTTAAATCAATTTTGTAACTACGTAATTTCTATATTGCATAATCCACTTTCACCAAGAATACTGCAGATAAATAAACATCAATTGGTTTCTTTTAAAGCATCTATTAAGCTTATCTAAAAGTGAGAAAAAAAAACCCACTTCAAATTCACTAATGTAAACAAAGTGCTAACTCTTTCTATGGTACCGCTCTGTGAAACTTGAAAAGAAAACCTAACAACTTTCACTTTCTTTGTAATTCCCAAACTCAGCCACTGAAACCTTTTTAACAAAAGATTTCTCTACTTTCTTCAGGTAACTGACATCTGGGAAGGTTATCCAGTTCAATTTTAAAATGTATTTCTTCTGCCAGTTTTAAAGCTAAAGCAGAGACAGACAACTAGATCCCCTACCTGGGATACATCATGGGCAGTGTCTTTGGGGACAGAAAGCTGAAAATGCATCTATTCAGAACTGGACCTTTATTTGGCAAAGGAACCAAACTATGTGGCTTCATCACTCTCTTTCCATCATTTGCTCTTCATGAAAAATGAATTCTGCAATCAATTCTTGCTACAGCTGTACTTTAACAAAACAAAACAAAGAATGACATTTACTGAACCTTGAACTGTCTGTGTTTTCTCACACCTATGCCTAAAGGCATTTTTTCTGGGAAGCCTCCATTCCAGTTCCACTGTGCACTGTTCACGGCTGGCTACTGCCACTACACAGAAATGGAAGTGCCATTTCTATGGCCCAGCATCTGCAATGCCAAATTACATTTCTTTTAATGACCAACGGCCTTGAGTACGATGCTACACTAAGACAAGTACTGGTGAAGCACGTCACCAACATCCCATTGAATTACTGCCCTATCCAGAATGGCCTATGGAGATCCTATTCTACTCTATTTAAAAAGCAGCAAGACTATTTGCCAAAATCAATTTTAAGCATTTAATGCCATCACAGCTACCAAAGTATCTGCTGACTTAATTGATTATTCAAATTATTAATAAATACTGAGATTAATAGTAAGAAGGTAAGACTGAAGGGCTGGAATGCTAACCTGGGATCTGAGACACATGCAGCCTCTGCTCTCCCACAGACTTGCTCTTCATCCCTTAGCCATTCCCTCAACTTCTTTCATTGTGCTTCCCTGTATCACTTTCCCTTCTCCCATGGGATTTGTAACAATAGGTACATTAAAGACTGAAGTTTTCAGATTCTATGATAAAGGGAACTATAGAAGTGCCATAGATATTAACACTAGGGAGTAACTAGTCCACATGAAAAAGAGGTCATATAAAGCATAGCTGAGTGCTTCTCCTTGATCTTAATTACCTTCCTACTTCATTACCATATTTCTTAATTATTTTTCAATAGATTGCAGCCCTTATTTAACACTAAAAGCACTCATTTCCCCTGGAGAATCATTTTACCAGATAAGGCAAACAAAACTAACTGTGAACATCTTTTCTGATCTGAAAATTCCATTTTTAGCTATTCTGCCCCAAACAAGCAAAATCAGTTAGCCTGGTTGCTATGAATAGAAGAGTGCACAGTTACCAGGTTACGAGAAAAGACACGGTTCAGTCAAAGGCTGTTCACCTGACTTTATCAATTCCATTATTTATTTCAGACTAGTCATGGGAAAAAAATATCTGTCCTCAACTATTTTCAGACACAAAATAACAGTCTGTGCATTAACGGATCCATCTATTGCATTATTACAAGATGAGGTGGCTCAGCATTTTATTTCCTGGCAGCACAAGGCTAATCTATCGATCCATAATGTCAAGAACATTTCACCACACAGTCTTACAGCAAAACCAACACTTTTTACTTACATGCAGGAAAAAAAACAACTGTAATTGCTGACAATGGATACAATTTTGTAGGTAGGATAGTGAGAGCACTATGAAATATAAAAACTGCTGCACCCCCAAGACTCTGCAGGACTGAACAACTGACTCAACAACACAATTCAAGTGCTTGCCTGTATCAAAGCTTATAAATAATCCCATGACGCGCACTGTGCTTGAAGTTAAAGAGACGCCTAAACCACTCTAGGGAATAATTAGCAAAAAGAATCCTGGCAGAAGCTGGCAGTCCTTCAGATGTTCAGTAGGAAACTGGGTTTTTTTTCCTATTCCTCAGCAATGTTTAAGTATCTTTTATTTAAACAGATATTTGAGAAGTAAGTACTATGGAAAAATATATTTTTTAATTTTCTTCTATTTACATGGGGTCATTACTACGCAACATTTTAGCCTGTAATAGCCTGTAAAGAACTACTTAAAGAACAATAATCAAAATACATAAGAAAAATCAAAACTAAATTATATTAGCTAGAGGCCCCAAGAGCTAGAGATGGTTCATTAAAATAGCTCCCCATTGTGTTTCATGTGCATTTTGCTTTTCCAGACAATCACAAAGATAGCTTCCAGTGAGCAAAGATTTTCAGAATAAATGTAATTCCTTTAATCAGACTTCTTCCCGTATTTTTCCTTTCTTGAACTTTGACATTTTTCTTCCAGCTGTGAGGAGAAACTCTTTTTACATTCTCTTTGCAATGTAAACTCATAGTAGCTGAGACAGAAATAAGTTGGGAAGCAAAGAGATCAAATTTGAAAGCTTGTTGTTCTTTCAATCTTCATATTTATTTATTGTATCTTTATAAAGAGCAATGTGTTACAAGCATGACATCAAAGAAACCACCACTCCTCTTGTTATGCATTAGAATAAATCAGATATTATTATACTCTTCTGACATGTCACATGATTACAGAAATATACACAGCAACTTTAATCAAACATTGAACAAAGAATTGTATTAGAAGAAAGTCTTCTCTAGGTCACTGCAGAACTTGCTGAATATCTTAGTTTAACATTCCCCATTGTCTCCTAACAGTGGATCTGCTACTGTAGATGTAAAACCAGCACATGCAGTCATAAGAAGAATTAATTATTTCTCTTGCTGCATCAAACTCTTGAGGTCTACAACATCACAGCCATTCTCGGAGCACAGCATAACTCTAAAAGGACAAGTTTTACAGTTATACTGCCCTCTCCTATCTTCAGTAAAGCCCTAAAAGAGATTCCTTCTTCATACTATAAAGACTAATTTAAGTATCAACCAGAAGCCAGTACAAACTTTTTGTCAATGTCCATCAAAACTAAGAATAGGAGGTTACCTTTCTATATAGTGGAAAGTATGGCACTGCTACAGGATGCCAGAAATGACATCACATCAGTTCACCCACTGCCAACATTCCTACTAAAAGCAGCTTTAAATATGCTGCGTTGGCTAATCTTTGTTTTGTAATTAAACAAATCCTCCAGCACTGTTGAACCCTTCCTCTTGTGGTCAGCACTATCTTCTGGTTCAATCAGCCGCAGGCACACACACAGCTGATCAAGAGCCATGTTAAAAACTAAGAAACTGTCAGTTAAGCAAAATTATGACTTTATGAGCAGGTTGCTTCTCACACAGGGATCACACTCTGTACAGGCAAAAATAAGACATGGGCACATAGGAAAATAGGTTGATGTGGCAGACAAAAGACTTGGAATTTAGTACAATTTATTAATGAGAGAAAATGACATATAGCATACCATATAACTACTAGTATTTGATAAAATGAGGTTTTGGTCCTCATAGGTATCCCACGGTCTCATTTGCCTTGTTTTTTTCCTGAATAGTCAAGAGGAATCTACTCAAATAACTTTGTTTTCTGGAACCAACAGGAAAAACAACAGTCATAGAAACACGTCAAACTTCCAAACCTGGCAGGACATTTAAAAAGGAGAAACCCTTGACTCGGCAACAGGTACAGCTGGGTTTGCTCTTTGCCAGTGCCACTCAACACAGAATAGGCCTTATCTTATGATATTTCCCTGACATTCACAACATTGTGAAGCTGTGCTTATCAAATGTACACCTATTTTTAAAAAAGGTAGAAAGGAGGACCCTGGGAACTACCGACCTGTCAGCCTCACCTCTGTGCCTGGGAAGATCATGGAGCAGATTCTCCTAGATGCTCTGATAAGGCACATGGAGGACAGGGAGGTGATCAAAGACAGACAGCGTGGCTTCATTAAGGGCAATTCCTGCCTGACCAACCTAGTGGCTTTCTACAGTGGAGTGACTATGTCAGTGGACAATGGATGTCAACTTCTGCAAGGCCCTTGACACAGTCCCCCACAATTCCTCCTTGCCAAGTTGGAAAGATATGGATTTGATGGGTGGACTGTTCATTGGATAAGGAATTGGCTGGATGGTCACATCCAGAGGGTAGTGGTCAATGGCTCAAAGTCCGGACGGAGATTGCTGACAAGTGGTGCCCCTCAGGGGTCCATACTGGCACCAGTACTGTTTAATGTTTTCATCAGTGATATAGACAGTGGGATCCAGTGCACCATCAGCAAGTTTGCAGATGACACCAAGCTGGTAGTACTGTCAATATACCAGGTTGTTCAGCCTGGAGAAGAGAAGGCTCCAGGGAGACCTTATAGAGGCCTTCCAGTACCTGAAGGGGGCCTACAAGAAAGCTGGAGAGGGACTGTTTACAAGGGCACGCAGTGAAAGAATGAGGGACAATGGTTTTAAACCAGAGAAGGGTAAATTTAGACTGGACATTAGGAAGAAGTTCTTTACTATGAATGTAATGGAACACTGACACAGGTTGCCCAGGGTGGAGGCCCCATCCCTGGACACATTCATGGTCAGGCTTGATGAGGCTCTGAGCAACCTGATCTAGTTGAGGATTTCCCTGCTCACTGCAGGGGGGTTCGACTAGAAGACTTTTAGAGCTCCCTTCCAACCCAAGGCATTCTATGATTCTAAATCCTATGAGAGTTATTCAAAGATACTACTAAATCAAGAGTTTTGATCCTGCAGTGGAAGCGGAGGCCTCTGGCATCTAGGAAGCTAACAATTTTGGAACAATTTTGTGGTACTTGTTTAATATACAGATTTACCACTGACACAAGTCAATGACCAAAAACCCATCCGTTTTCCATGCAGTTCAACATCCCTCCCAGTATTAACAGTCTCTATACATCCTCAGTTTTTTGGGTAGGTGTTTTTCCCCGGTGTGATTTAGGAATAGATCTGTGACTGAGAATAGGAAAACAACCACCATGGCAACAACAATTACAGAAGGTAGGCAAGCCAGCCAACCTGTCGGGTTGTGCTAATAAAAATTGATTGATGAACTTCTTCTAGCAGCACTGAGCAGTATTTTCAGATGAATCACTTAAAACAGGTGCTGACCACCACAGAGTTTATCAGTAGCAAACCTTATGTTATAAACATATGTTTGTGCACATTTTCAGACTGAAACTAGTTGGTAGTTTCCAGTTATTTCCTTTTTAACTATGAACAAATTACAGGATAATGCATTATTTTGTAGTGTTTTTCTCATTATTTTATTATTGAGTTTTTTATCCACAGTTTTGCTTTCTTTGGAATCCAAACCCTCACAGTACTTTTCCTAGAATCAATTAATTGATTCTGAATACATAAAAAATTACAGTTCTCCAGCTGCTTACTGGATTATCATCAAAATAAGGTCGTGCCTTCCAACTCAAAATAGACAGCATTCTAGAATGTGAAAGCCAGCACAGGAAACTGATTACAAATGAAAGTAAACCCCCCATTTTAATGAAATGACAAACAATTTTCCCCAAAAGTATCTTTCTATATATTTGATTCCAAAAGGGCTAGACTCTCAACCTCCTCCTAATGCAAGGGAAGAGAAAGTGCAAACATCCACAGAGTATCAGGGAGATGTAATCAATCTTCTCTCCTGTGCTTTTATCAGCCTGGCAGCCAGGAGATTATTTACGAGAGCCCAACAGTGAGAGGAGTTTTCCACATCCACACAAGAGGTCACCTGCACCAGCCAAAGCAGGCAGAGATATAAGCAAGACTTCCTCAGTTCTCAGCATATCTGGTCAGGAATGGAGAACCCAGCCTCACTATAATGAATCCCCATGGGACTTGGACGAATGCTCATTTGATCAGTACATTCACATCATGATATGGTAGTTTCTCACATCACAACAATATAGAAACAGCTGATTTTAACCAACGCTACTCTACTGTACTTTCGTGGAGATGAATTTATATAATGTTATAAATTCAAAATAGTATTTTTGAAATAAAATAGTAAAGAAATAAGGAGAGAAAAAGAAGTAATTTTGTGCACCTAATTCAGCACACATTGAGAGAAACAAACGAACAGAACTGTATAACTAGTTTAACATGTTAAGCATTTGGCGTACAAAGACTAATTAGCATGGAAAGAATAATTTTTTTGTTGTTATAAACAGTGGGTTAAGACTTTGAGTTGTGTTTTGGATTTTTTTAAGGTAAAGTGATACTTTTCATAAAGAGATGTACGCAGTTCTTTAAACACATGTACCTGCACATTTTTTAAGCTCCAGACCCACGAAGGTAGATGATATCTGTGTAAGACATTATTTTTAAGTGATAAATACAGGATTAGACAATGCAAAATAAAGACCTTAGTTCTTCAGCTCTAACCCCCGAGGATAAACGGGTACCCCAAGCATTTATTTATCTCTCCAAGAAGAACAGAGAAAGCAACTACCCACACTTGACTTACCAAGACAGCTAAATATATCTTTTTATACTTACGCCTCTTCCCCCGCCTTTTTCTAAGATCATAGTATCAAAAAAGAGAAATGTTTACTAAGCAAACAAAGATTTGCATGTCTCTTACATGCAAAGAGTACCCACTTCGTATTACTTTGTTGTAACTTACCACCAAAACTGTGCTGAATGTGCTTCTGGTGTTCAGAAGCAAAGCACTTTGAGTCTCATCCCTTAGTAACCCCTTGCAGGTTGCTGCACGCTGGCATTCTGTATCACAGAGTCATACCTGCAGCACCTTGGAACACAGAAAAAGTACCACTCACCAGCAACAGCTGCTCCACATCCTGCTGCCTGCCTCTCTGTGCAAAGGCAAACAGAAGTGACAGCCCAGAACCTGCAGGTTTGCTCAGTCAGTAAGTCACAGATTGTACGACAATGTTTCCTCAGGTTAAATTCCAAAGAAATCTGCCCTCAACAACACCCTAAACCAGAGTAGTTATCAGCTTTTCATTCAAAGCATTAATAAAAAATACTTTTAAGCCACCTTCCACTACAAAACTCTAAAACCTCTTCAGAGAGAAGCTACCCCCAAGAGTAACAGCACGCTGCCATCAGCTTTACCTAGAAGGCAGAGAAACTGCAGAATAGATCAGTGAAGTACCTCTCACAGAAGTACACATGAAGCCAAAGCTGGATAACAAGCTTTTTTAATTCCACAGAGTTATACTCTGCTCCTTATATTAATAAAAAACAGTCCAGAGGAGAAAGACCACACTCTGTTCAGCCACGTAACAAAGTCCATTGTTGATAAAATACACCTGACTGGAAAGGGGTTTAACTGTTCAATCAGTAAAATGAAAATGACTAAAATAAAAAAATTGCTCTATGAACAAACATCCCAATTTCAGTCCAGCAGAACTTTCTCACCCTGTTTTCCTTCTCTAAATCCAAGAACTAATGTCCTGTGGATGGCTTAACCTGCATAATTTATCAACAATGATTTACATTACAGAGCTATAGCCCAGGACAAACCTTTGCCGTTTGCAGAGCTCTGATGTATTTCTAGTTCCATTTGTGCTCTCAAGCAGTAATGTTTCTGGACCTCAAAAGCTACAGCCTTTCAGAGCACTGATGACAAGCTGGAGGAACAACTAAGATCCTTCAGAGGTGGCTCACTTTATGGCTTTACTTCTAGTACTTCCTGGGTTGAACGGTACTAAAGGGAGTGGCCCGAGCAAAATAGGTGTGTCTGTGTTCCCAAACAGTTTAAAGGAAAAGTGAGTATTTTCTTCCAGATATTCCACTAGTCATGAAGGACTGTGGTATATTGTCTTTCAAACAGCGACATGTTCCAACATATTGACCATCTCAAGGCATCTGATATTATTGACAAATTTCTTTTTTGTACAGAAAGATCCTAACCAGCCTCCAAGGATGCTGCAAACACACTTGATTTTTTCCTGAGACTGTTTTCTTTGTATTTTACTCTGTGCCTCATCTCCACCACTTTTCTTTTATGGGTAGATTGCACCTAAACAAAAGAGGAAGAGCCTGTGGAAGGAGGGGATCAAAGAAACACTGCTACCACTTTCCACAAACATGCTTATAGCAGGGAAAGCCAAATTCCCAGGCATCCTCCTCAGGTTCCTACAACACCCCACCCGGATAGAGGCAATTAGGCTGACTGTAAGTGTAGACTTCCAGGCATTTCCTTCTACGCAGTTGTACATATCCAGAGACAAACTGTTCCATGAGCAGCTGAATTAATCTTTTTTTCTGACAGATTTGCATCCAACATCCTCAATACCCATCGGGTTTGCCCTACCTCCATGTAAGATCCTCTTGGCAGTATCATTCCCAGAAATACTTCCAGTTCCTTTCCATATGTCTGCTTTCCCAGTTCCTCTTCATGTCCTTTAAATCCACCCACAGAACCCTTAAGCTGTCTTCCTTTACTGCTTCAATATCTTCTATTTACACCCATACCTCCTAAACCGCAGTCTCTCTCACTCTCCTCTTTCTCCTGTACCCCAACTACTGGTCAATATCCCTGAAAGGAGAAGAGAGTGAGGACTGACAGAGCAGTTGCAGAACCCTCATGTCCTAGGAAAAGAGCGAAACATAAGGTATAGAAGCTGACAACTTGTAACCCAAAGTCCTCTCTAGAACACACTTATTGTACTTTGTACATTATTATGGACTGAGAGATGCTGCTGTAGCAAGAATCCCATTTTAACCCTGAGATTTCAGTTTAGACGACCACAAAAATGCTATGTCTCCTCTAAACATGTATGAAAAGATGTCAGAAACATAGAAAAACTTTTGAGTTTCTGGGCGGCAACTGCTAAATCCAACCAAATTTTGGCCAGCTACTTTTAATTCCCTGCTTCAAATGCTAAATCCTGAATTTCCTGAAGTCTTGACTTCATTTTCCCCACAATGAACTGTCATCTTCTTAGCCAGCTTATTAAAAAATACACCCTCATGCAGATCCACAGACAAATGTAAACACAGGCACAGATTGTGGTCTCTCTACCTTTCTTCTCAGTCTGGCATTCTCCTCCTCTGGCTTCATGCATTTTATTTGCTGCCAAATTAAGGGGAGTGCAGGACAGGGCGTTCACTCTGTTTGGACTTTTAACTTGCTTGGCTGAAAATCATTAGCTCATCAGAAACACAGCATTCTCTCCGCTTCCATTCTTTTTAATAATCAAAGCACTCTACACTTTAATTACCATTAATACCACTCTGATGTGGTAAGCAGATACAATTACTACTGTTCTACAAACAAAAAAAATTAAAATACTATATTCCCAGGAAGTACTGACCACTAGCATTTATGTATTTTATTTACTCTGCTCCCAGATACAGCTGCGTATTGTGTATCTGTCTCAGATAAAATGGCAAAGAGGAGCTCTATGGGTCCAGAAATAACTTCTTCTCATTAAGGGCCAAGTTCCTGAGGTATGCCAGCGTGACCTGTTCAGTTAACTGTAATTTATTTCTTTCTCGTTCAGCTAAAGAGATGAAAGAGAAGGAAGAAGAGAATGATTCAGTATACATCTGTATGTTGTACAAGTCATCACACTCACACTAGCTATGCATTATTAGTAGCATCAGGTGTTATATTTGAGACACATATAAACTTGAGTCTTTTATATGGCTACACATGTACATACAAATCACCTCTGGGATACAACTGATTGCATGTTGATTTTCATTTATGTTAAATTAACTGACCCTATCGCGTAGTTTCGTACACCATGTGAGAAGTGATCACTTCTCACACATCGTACTAGTCCTGAGGCTTATCTCAGGAATTTCCATCCATGCTTCCTAATGCTGAAGGTCTAGCCTCCAAAGAGTGGAGAACCTGAAATCTGCCAGTGTTCTGTCATAAATATCGTACATTGTTCCCATGAAAAAACCCATGTAAATCTCACCAAGTGACAAGACTTTGAAATACTGCAGTCTATTATGCTCAGCAGAGAGATGTTTTTGTTGGCTATTAACGCTCAGCAGTGACTTGCTGGCTATTAGTTCTCCAGCAATTTCATCGGATTTAGCTTCTTCCATCCTACACAGTTCTCAGGCTTATTGTAATTCCTCCAAAGTGACTGAGAATAATCAATCCCCATGATGCAAGGGATATGTAGAACTACACTGGTGCCAGAAAAACAGGAAGACAACAGTATTCTCCATGACTCCACTACACAGACCAACAATCTGACATTTCTTCAATTTAAGAGTTCATCTGTATGCTTTTTATTCTCTTTTAATGCCTTGTTTTTTTCCTCCAGATTTCATGTAACCCAAACAAAAGCACTCACGGTCATAAACTACCACCTATCAGTAAACCTACTCAGCAAGAACGTTATCAGCCACTTCAGACAGCCACGGATCCATTCCTGTTGTATGTAGCGGGAGACACATAAGGCATCACAATTCCTCCATCAAGTTTTAAAAGCAGTTCTTCCTAAACAACATTGTACCATAATAGCACAGCCTGCTCCTTGGAAGATTTTATCCCTGTTGAGATACTCTTTCTCTACTACAGATATGGAAAACACAAGGCAAGAGAAGACATCTGCCCAGGACCACAAAACTCTATGTCCAACTTAGAACCTGAGTCTAGGTCTCATGAATCCTAACCCAATGGTTGGGATATTACACCTTCTGTTTAGAGAAAATTATCTATTTAAAACAAAACCAAACCACAAATGAAAAAAAAAAAGGAAAAAGACAGAGTCTTTAAAGGAGACCAATAAACTCTTATCAAAGAAAATTAACTCACCCTGTTCCTTCATAGCTTATCTCCTTATTTCTTCTCACTCCAAGTACCACATAATAGAAAATGCCCCTACACAGCTCCTGCAGATGCCACAGCCTTTTCACCAGACCTCGTTCCTAAGTGACAGCAGCAGAACCAACAGATTACAGGAGGAAAATTATAAGCAGACTCTTCCTCATTACTTTGTCAAACGACTTCCCTTAGCTCCCAATCTAGGCTGAGACTTCTGAATGCCAGTAATTCTTCTCTTTTATAGTTTGCAGTGGTGACTTCTCCAGAACTTTTTCCCCATCCTGAAATTACTGCAGGAATGCCAATGTCTCTGTCTCACAGCAGAAACAACATAACTTCCTTGAAGCTTGTGCACAGCAATTATTTTCAAGTGTAACTGCTTAGAACAAGTGTTATGCCATGTATTCTGCGCTCCAGAAAATGAAACTTTATAGACATAAAAAGTGCAGCCAGGCAAACACTCCTTTCTTGTACATTGCTAATTGCATCTTAATTATAGCATTTTACATGTACTTATCTACCTTTCATCCTAGTGTATCCCAGAGCACTTTGTAAACTGTCACACGGTTTCAAAAGGAGGCCTATATTCATACAGAACTACTAGTACCCAGACATCTCTAGAATCCAGTGCAGCAGCCTGTAGATAAATTCATTATGAGAGAGATTTGGGCCAACGGCAGAACACTCAATCTCTCTCGTTAGATAGACCTTTCCTCCCCCTTCAGACATCATTTGAAATTCTTGCATATTTATTTCATTTGATGATCTCAGTGTTTTAAAAACATTAATTAACTTGTACAGTATTTTAAGTAGGTAAGGCATAAATAAAGATCTAAAACCTGCAATGCCTCTGCTAGTAGTCAAGAGGAAGTGCTTAAGGGAAAAGGCATACGAACTAGGGCAAATATTGAGTGATCCTTCTAGATTCTCACATGGCAGCAAAATGGTGGTTTAACTGGAGAATGCCTCCAGATCAGGGTTTAACAGCTACCAATGCACCTATTCTCTATATATTTTTTCTAACTACTTTTGGAATACATCCCTCCTTTTCATTGCTTTACATGCAAAAGTAGTAAGCTCCATTCTGTACTCCAGTGCTATATGAAGAAACACTTCCAAAATAGTTTGTTGGGGTTTTTTTTTCACTTTTAAGGCTGTCACCTGCTGATTTGATCAGGCTGAGGCCAAAATTCTTACATCTTCAGAAAAAAAATAGAGACTCATTCTCTACATGCTTTCTCTGCAAAAAGATTTTAGATTATTTTATTGTGTCTCTCAACAGCACTCACTTTTACAGGTAAACAAACACAGAAGGCAAATTTTTTCAGTACAGTAATCTGAAACAAGACTTTACATCTGCAAAAATAGAAGCTGTTTATTTTTAGATGTCTAATTTTAGGCAGATAGTTTTAAAAATTCCACACATACAGAAACTCAAGTTATTTTCTGAGGTTACACACTGAGCTAGTGACAGCCTTGATGAAAAAACCCAGGCATCCTTGTCCTTACAATCATTATCAGAAGGCAAAGAGAAGGAGTAAATTGCATGTTCCCCAACATATCCATGCAGGAAGGAAGGAGGCTGAGTCAGTCCTACTGGGATTTTGATACACGCTTGCAAGAAATGCAAATACTCCAGTTGTGATACACTGAACTTTAAACAGTTTCTAAGACTAAAATGTCAGTCTCCCATTACACTTCATTTAAAGATTTACTTAACAACTTTGTCTTTCCTTAAGCTAAGCTAGGTGTTTGCAAAGCTACAAAAACATGCAACCTCCCTCTGCTTTTCCACACTCCAAGGTAGCTTGGGAAATTGTCGATACTGATTGCTCTCCGCTGACTTGGCTTTTAATTCAAGTTCCAGACAATGGATCACAAATGCATAACATGAAGATAAAACATTTGGCAGACACTTGACTGTCATATGCTTTCCGTTGCCAAGAAACAAAATAGGATCTATTAAAATAATCTCATTAATTAACTTTTCTACCATTCTATTTTTTATTGGAATCTTGTTGGTTAAGGAAACGCTTTTTATTTCAGAAGGCAAGGTAAAGCTTAAAGAGTGGCTTTTAGTACCATCAGATGCTGGCATTTAACAGATCTTTACAATAAATAATTGGACCAGATTCTCAACTTGTTATGGATGAAACACAGAAACAAGAAGTACTGCCGGGTTTTTTTTTTTATTTCAATAATGTCTACAGGCTTCTATTGAGGGCAAGACAGTACTGGGCTATGATGTGTAAAAAACACAGTAACATTCCTGTACCAGTTAAAATCTGAACAGGTGAGACAACCACTGTTCAGGAGACAAAACTAGGACATAGAAAGAAAGGAATTAATGAGTCTAAATTTGCGCACCACAGATCAGTAGTAAAAGCAGATAGAGAACCTAGAGAGTCTTAGAACACTTTAGGCAGGAACCCACAAGATTGTTTTTTGGTTGTGTTTCTTTCTTTAGGTACAGATATGCCTGCTGGGAATATTAAAGATAATAACAAATTAATAATATAGTCCAACTAAAAAAATAATTGTCTTTCTTTGCTAACTGTTGCTTAGATAAATCACCAATATATCTGAAGAACAAGGCTCAAAAATCTGATAGAAGAGGCAAATCTGAAACAGTTAAAGGCTTTTATAGTCCTCTATGTGCTTTAAGTGTAAAGCACAGTTCATAGGCAAGAATACTGGAAAAATTCAAACGATGCCTTACAACACTTTTTTTTTTTTTGCTGCAAGGCAATTTTTATCACAGCCTATTGGACTGTATTACTTTTTTTTTTCATAAAAATTTTATTACCACTGAAATTGCTACATATGAGATGTAACTCTAGACCAGGAAAATTTATTTCTTATCACAATGATTAAAGCAAGGTGATACAGAAACCTAAACAAAAGGGGGTTTTTTCAACCTTAAATTGAACACTTCTCCATTCAATAACCTCACTAGAAACATCAGGATGTTAAACCCTAGTAAATCTCAGTATATAATGTTTGGGTTTGTTTTTTTTTGCCGTTATTATTGTTCTTATTTTGTTATGGTAAGCAGAGAAAACTGAAAGAGCTGCCATAACAGACCTCAGGAATATCTGAGCTCAGTTTACCTAACAAATAGGCAGTAAAGAAAGGTACACAGTCAGAAATATGAAGGATTAAAATTGATAGAAGGATTAAAATTGATAGAGGTTGTTAAGTCAAAAGAGAGGGAGATTTATTCTTCTTTTAACTCACATTCACAAGCTTCGCACGTTCTCTTTAGAAGTAGGGCAATGGCATTTGCTGCTAGTTAAAATGCATAAGGGATGCTTCACAGAATCAGAGGTTCTATTTATTTATTTATTATCTGTGTTTCAAAGGAGAGAAAATGAGAACCACGTCCACTGCTACCTGCCACGGCTAACCAGTAGTTTCATACATAATAAACCACAAACTGAGAGCACAGAAAGCTCATCTGAGTGTAATTCCTTCCTCCGTTCTGCCCCAACTTTCTGCTAGAGTAAGCAGAATTCTGGACAGGATTTATGTGGGGGACAAGAGACCAAAGATGCAGAAATTCACATCACTCATTTGTCAGGTCACTCACCATCAGGAGGACACAGTTTAAAAGGAAGAGCCCTGACAAGCAAGAGCAACACTTGGGGGATGGAGAAGGAGATTGCGGCTTATGTGAACGCTGAAACTCTTCTGGTGTCAGATTCTACCTTGTAGCTATTGCTTCATTTTACAAGCACCCCACTGATATCTTTACTGTCCCTCAAGATACAAGTAAGGATGAAAAGACTTCAGCCTAAAAAAAGTACATGTCGTGCCTACCGACTGCAGGCCATGGGGTGTGGGCGGGATTGCTGAAGGGCAGGAGCCCCCACATCCAGCAGTCTACTGCCATCAGAATCCCAGAGTCTTCAAAGAGAATCACAGAATAAACCAAGCTGGAAGGGACCTCTGGAACTCTCTAGTTCAACCTTCTGCCCAAAGCAGAGCTACTTACAAAAACACATCAAGTTGCTCACAGCCTTTTCCCATCAACTTCTGAAAGTCTGCAGAGATTGTGCAACTTCTCTGGGCGATCTTACCAAGGGCTCAGGCACACTCATCGTGAAAATAGTTTCCTTCTATTTATTGGGCATTTCTCTTGGTGCAATTTGTGACCGCTGTTTCCTGCCTTTTCACTGTGCACCAAGGAGAACTGGGGAAGGGGATCTATATAGAAAACACGGATCCAGTCAGCTGGTTGAAGCCAGCAACTGTATCTGCCCTCAGCCCTCTCTCCCCCAGGCCTCCACAAAGGCAGCACCTTCAGCTATTTTGTGTAGGTCATAAGCTTCAGATCCCTAATCAGCACTCTGCTGCAGTTGCTCATTTGTCAGCATCTTTCTTGCACAGGAGGGGAGAAGTAAAAATGGAAAAAAAATGGAAACCATTCCAGAGGAAGCCCTCAGCGCTGAACAGAGGGGAGCAATTACTTCCCTTGATCTGCCAGCTATGTTCTTGCAAATCTTACTCCTCTCTGAGTGAGCTTTTAGTGTCACAAGGGCACACTGCTGGCTCCTATTCAACCTGCCCGTCAGGACCCACCAGTCCCTTTCTGCAAAGGTGCTACCTGGCCAGATGCTCCCAGTCTGCTTGGTTATCCCATACCATGTGCAAGACTGCATTTATATTTGGCAAATGCTGGAAGTTTCCTGCTGTCCCACTCTAAATTGCTTAACTCCCTCTGAACAGCAGTCCTGCTCTCCCTCCAGTGCATGGACTTTTTCTCCCATCCTGATGTCATCTGTGAACATGCTAAAGGAGCATGCTGTCCCACCACCTAGGTCACTGATGAAGATGGTGAACAGCAGTACTACCAGCATTAAGCCCTGAGGCACACTCCTTCTCACAGGCTGCTAGCTGGACTTCAAAACACTGATACTTTGAGCCTGAAGGTCTAGCCTGTTTTCACAGACTCTGTAGTTCACCCATTCGGTCCATAATCCCCAGTTTGACTACATATAGGCTTTGTGAGATCAATTTCTTTGTGTACTGGCTTGGAGAAAAGTGAGCACACCCAAGTTCAAAGCTGCACTCCTGCTACGCAACGAAGTCCAGACAAAATAGGCTGAAGGGTGATCACTAGTGGGTGAAACTTAGTAGTTGTTGGTGCTAAGAAAAGCTGGTTCATCATTACAGAAGCCCAAGATGTTCCTATGCATGCTTCCCAAATGAAAATTACACTTGGGTCACCAACTGGGAATTCCTGCTTTTCCCTGTATTATGAGTAACAGCTTACTCCTTCTGTCCATTTTTTCCTATTATATTCACTAAAGGGATAGCAGCAAGGCCTTTTGACACCTCATTCTCCTGTTATTAATTAATCCACTCTCCTGCAAAGAACAGAAAACAGTTAAGATGTGGTCTGTTTCTTCTATTTAAAGAATGAGCTGTTCCAGTTAACCATCCACCCCAGACGAATCAGAAAACCATTCCACCCCTCGGCATCTGAGAACCCATAGAAAAATTTTAGAACAAAAATTAATACAAGCCAATGAGATTTAGCTGGCATTTAACAGAGCACTTAGTAAGCAATTTATGCACATTGATAACACCCACACAGTAAT
This sequence comes from Actenoides lindsayi, assembly GCA_025331215.1. Classification (NCBI taxonomy): domain Eukaryota; kingdom Metazoa; phylum Chordata; class Aves; order Coraciiformes; family Alcedinidae; genus Actenoides; species Actenoides lindsayi. The sequence goes on along the minus strand of WTSP01024631.1, from coordinate 35,394 downwards.
TCTACTAATATTTATCATGAGCTTCACATTCATTCTATGACAAATCAAAAGTGAAAAAAAAACCACCAAACCCACCCAAAAAATCATTTGGCCTTTTAGCAGGTTGCTTATGTACGCTAAAGGGAATCAGCAGCCCAACTCAAGGTCAACTGTGTTGCCAAAGAAGGTAGTTCAAAACAAATTCCACCTAGAGTACGTGTCTCTGGTCAGAGATTTGAACAGCTGGATAGCACATACCTTACAGACACCTACACTGGAAACACAAATCCTTTGTTCCACTCTGAGTATTTGTCCTTTTTATGTAGACACCTTTACATGGATCACATATTCTCGGAAGCTCGGTTTCCAGATAGCTTTATTATAGTGTCACTAATTTTTCCAGCTCAGAACTATTTTCAGCTTGAGATTGAATGCTATTTCTAATCTTAAACTCTGGTTCATTGCTAGGCTTAATTACATTATGTACTTAAAAATGTATTTAGGAGTGTTCTCATGCTTTTGCACTGCCAAGAAAATATCCTGGTGATCTCTGGACTACATTTTTTTTTTCATCAATCTAAAATACTAAAATTGTAATAAACTATGGTTTTATCCATCAAATAAGAAAACCCAAACTACCAAACCCCTTAAATGCTCTATTGAGTCTTAGACCCTAAAAGAGGTCATTTTGTATCAAAAGATATGAGACTTAATCATCCTCATCTGCCCTATTCCAAGAGCCACTGCAATACTTTATACAACTGTAGCAAGGCAATCTGATGTGAGATGAGTTGGAAATACCTTGGAAATATTTTAAATGGCTCCAGTGCCTTGGAGAGGTAATTAACTGTCCTGTGCTAGAAATAAATAACACAGATGCTTATTTAAAAGTAGCTGGAATGCATGTTCCACACCTGCCTGTAGTGACAACTCCTATTTGCACTTCAAGAGAAAAAAAAATCTATTTAAGGAAAAAACTGCTCTTGGAGAAGATTGCTCCAAATCTTTCCTTAAATGAATTCCCACTTGAACTTCTTCCCTTGGTTAAGCCCTATTATGCACTGGAGCAGCAAGGCCTCTGCAAACAAATACTCACAGACTCACAAACTAAGGCTGGTCAAACAAGTTCGCATTGTTGCCAGTCCAAGTGACCTCCAGGTTATGTCCCTGGTTGCCCCACCACAGGCCTGGAAAAACCAGCACTGTGTTCCGAGGTGACAGTACTCCATTCCAGAACCGGGGACAAATACCTCCACTCTTTAAAACCCATGTGAGAAGATTTAGCTGTCCTCAGAACAGTATGAGAATCACCTCCAGAAGCCCCGCCGTGCTCCGGGAGAATGCGAGGCAGCAGAGAGGCGTTAGCCAGCCCCGGACCATGGCTGGCAGGCAGCAGCTGCTGCCAGCTTGCCAGCACACAGCCCGGGCACTGCACAAACAAACAACTTCATTAGCGGGCGGCCACGGTCTGCACTCAGTTCAGCTCCTGGACAATTTCCATATAGAACTCTGTGCATGGGCTGACTCTTCAGCCCGATGTAGCTACGGCTTCACAAGCAAGGCATCAGAACACTTCAAGGTATCAGAATATTTTATGACTTGGTAGTGCTTATAACAACGGAGACCAGCTCTTCATTTGTGATCCTAATGCACCATCTCATTGCAGCGTATCTCATTACTGTCATATTCCACAGCAGCACTACTGTGGAAGCAATCGATTCAACAGCCAGGGACTGTGACTCTTGGGAAGTCAATGCACTTACCATCTGAGAAGACAGAATATTAAAAAAATCCCTCTGCATATCCCTTAGAATTAACCCACAAAAGCAGAGGCCTTTCCTAGGCAGCTCTGAGTGTAAAAGGGATCTCCTGGGCTGCTGAATTAGCATCTGTGACCAGCACAGTCCTTTAATAATGCCATACAAGAGGGCCCTGAATTTGAAGAGCTATGCCAACAAACATCCTACTGCAACCAGGAGAAAGGAGCCTGTCAGGATATTCCCAAACAATTTTTCCACGTGGCAGAGCAGCACAGGCAGAGCACAAGAGTGATATTCCAGCTGTAATTTAGAGAGGGAACATTACAAACAGCTCAGAGCAGTTCCCATGCACCCATCCTTTCCCCCTTTTTGATAACCTTTCTGAATTTAAAAGGGAGATACAGCTTTTTCAAAACAATCTTGGCTGAGTTACTAATAAGAACAGCAGCAACAACAAAAAATTGCATGCTGGGACTAACTGGGAAGATCTGGCAGCGCAGGAAGCCTTCAAGGCACAGAGCCAGACAACTGGAGCTCGTGGGCCAGGTGGTGCATTCGTTCCTTGGGGAACCTGGCATTAGTTTCACCCAGCAGCTGAATCACAGAATTACTCTGTCTTATGTGTTGGGAAAAGTGTTTAAAGACTTGCTCTCTCAGCTGCGTGTGAAGGTGGCGTACATCAGAGCCAGGGCAAAGCAAATGTAAATTACTGCACTGGGAGTAGGAGGTAGGTAAAATCTATCAGACTTAGAAAGAGCCCTTACTCCCTGATGCAGGCTCGAGGCAACAGTTCTGCACAGAGGAGAGACTTCGACACTGGGGACGTGGCACTGTGGTGTGATACAGCGTTGCCTGCAACCCAGTGAGACGCTGCAGCATCTTCCTCTTTATAATAATTACCTGCCGTGGCACTGAGGATGGGTAGCCAGGTGAATTAATTTTTGAGTGCTTGCAGTCTTTGCACACAGACTGTAATGGGTTTTTTGCCTGCAGACATTTCAGAAAATTAATTCAAATTAACTTTTGAAATGGATTACAGAAACTACTTTAAGGTCTTCTGTGGACACTCTCATTCGTAAGTAAGACTGACCTGAATCAATTTCAGTTAGCTCATTACAAGAACAAATTAAGATCAATCAGAGCCCCTTCAACTGTGAATTCACTTCTTTATTTAATTTGGATTAATTGTTCCTGTGTCTCTCCATCAGACTGTGTCAAACTATGAGACTGGAAAACAAATGGAAAGAAACCAACATTCCTGCATTATCTCCTGGTCATTACACTGTGAGCCCCCAGTAAGGGAACATGTTCTCACACACAGCTGTTATGTTCTTGTTTCGAATACCAAAGTAACCATAGTTTCTTCTCTAGGGCTCTGACACCCACAAAAGTTTCTGAGCCCTTGTAACTCCCCAAGAAGGTCTCAGGCTAATGACGGGAGCAGCAAACGATGAATCTTTCGTATCTAAAATCCTTCTGTCATCCAACTTCACAATCTCCTAAATCCATCAGCAGAGCTGCGTTTGTATTGGTGACCATACTGATACCTGTGGGACAGCATACTCAGGTACCATCTGCAACTACAGCACTACAGAGATTTGTTTAGTATTTCCCACGAATATTTGGCAGCAAATGCTTTGTGTATTTCAGAAGACCAACCTGAGCAACAGCTAGATGCAGCCTTTCTCCCACCCACAGCCCCTTGAAAAAGTCAGGTTATGGCCGGAGGTCAGTGCAGGACGTGAACACGGTGTGTCAGAAGTGACAGGGTCTCAAGCTTTCACATCAGAAAAAGCAGCAAAAGCGAATGACGCATCTGTCAGGCCTCACTCCAAAGGCAATCGCAGCTGAATGCTGTGGACGATGCCAACTGTGATTTCAGCTGCACTCGACAGCCCTCAGCTTCTCTTCAAGTGCAAACTATGTACAGAGACTACAGAAGGAGCTCAAAGCAAATGAACCAAACCAGCTTGCATTGCACAGAATTAAAATGGAAATAGGCTGGAAATAGGCTCAAGGATCAGGTAGCAGTCGCTGCCGACTGAGACTTTTCCTTGTAACCAGGGTTGCTAGCTGCCTCATTTGGGGACGGGAATAACCTGTTTTGACAGATTTACTGCTCTTGCTATTTCCCCCTAAACCTTTAATGAAGGTTTTATGAACCATTTCCTTCAAACACCCTTTCACCATTGACAATGCAAGGAAATTACATTTGAAGAGTGGAATAAAGTCAAGCAGACAGATGGGAGGCAAAACAAGCTGAGAAGAAACTCATGTTGCCTGCCAAGCATCTTCCTAGTATTTTCCACAACAAGCTGTAAGCAGTATTCCCCACTTTCTCAAGTATCACATCTTCCCAAGGATCATGGTTTTCATAGAATCATAGAATGGTTTGGGCTGGAAGGGACCTCTGAAGGTCAGCTAGACCAACGCCCCTGCAGTGAGCAGGAATGTCCTCAACTAGATCAAGTTACTCAGAGCCTCATCGAGCCTCACCTTGAGTATCTCCAGGGTTGGGACCTCAACCACCTCCCTGGGCAACCTGTGCCACTGTTCCACCACCTTCATGGTAAAGTCACCTTCTACTGTCTTCCAGCTACTAAAAGAACAGAATTAGTCAGGCAATCTTTTTGCTTAACTGGAAGAGTAGCTTCTTCACATGTTCCAAGAATCTGTATTTATCCCCTATGCAGTGAGCACTGGAGAAGTCAAACAGCATTCCACTGTTCAGATCTGTGTGACATTGACTTCCTAAAGAAAATCAGCCCAGTGGTACTGTGTTAACTGAAGCCTTCATCAGCTACTTTGAAATTCAGATGAGTGTAAACCTTTGGGACTCCAGATACTGAGCTGTATTGTCAGTAAAACTTGCAACAGCATAAACCCAGGAGAATTTGTCCTTACACTGCCACCTATTTAAATTACTATGGGTTTACAATATGCACTCACACCTGAGTGTATTTAAGCATGAGAGGGTGATGGTGACTTTCTGTGTCTTTAGCATAACTTCACTATGCATAGCTGTGGAAGTGTCAATATTACCAGTACATAGCTCTGAGTGGAAGGGCAGCAAGAGTGAAGCATGGAAAAGCGAGAGGGGGTGGTTAACAAAAAGCCTGCAATGGCATCCAAGATGCCTGAGCTTAAACACCATCTCTGTCAGACTTTCTGAGGAATCTTAGGCACCTAATTTCTATCACGTGCTAAAATGAATGTGGAAAAAAATGGCTGTTTTTAATTGCCTTAGATATAACACTAAGACTGACAAAAAACTATAAATCCTTAAGAGTGCTTTGTCTTCTTTAATTGTAGGTTTCCTGAAAATTCTTAAGTAACAGGCATGCAGGAGACGAAGGAGGAACAGACCAAAGTTTACTCTGTATTCCAGAATGTATGCCAGCCATCCACACTGTCCTCTGCATTACACACGTAGCACCGTTTGTCCTAAAGAAACCAAAGAGCTTTACAATGTTTAGTGGAGTATGAAGTAAAGCTGATACTACACTCTGATACACAGAACTCCCACTTCAGTGAGCAGGAGGGGTTCCACAGTCAGAGAACCTGATGGATACAACTTGCAAATGCAGTATCAGGAGAGTACTGATTGAAGATACACCCATACCCTGAGAGCATAGCAGATTGTCTGAAGCCTATGAACTTCACAGTATGATTGAAGAAATTATTTTCAACCACAAACAAGTTTTTCCCTTTGTTTTACTGTCCATCTACATTTTGTCTTGGAGTGAAAAGAGACCAAATACTGACTTTCAGAAATGTGCAGGTACTCTTGACCCCTTCAAGACAAAAAGACCCTGAAGATAGACCAGGGAGGAAAAAGAGAGATTAAAAGAGGTAAAAACGAAGGTGGATTGTCACTTTGCTGAGTGTTCTACCAGCACACATTCAAATCCATAGCCTAATGAGGGCAAGTTCAAGGAAGAAAATCATGTGGGATGACTTCTACCAGTAAAATGGTAACAAACCAATGGGAAACAAACTGGTGAATGGAAACTGTATAAGCAAACTGCAGTGCTTAAGACTAGAATTTCTTACATGAAATAAAACAATTTCTTGCTACACTGAGACAAGAAGTGGAAAGTCCCATAATCAAGTAACCAAAGCCTATCATATCTATAAACTATTCACTGACACATCTAAAAATATAGCTAGCGGTTATATGTGGATTAGGAAACAAATAATAACTACCTCATTAAAATTTGATCTGAAATGGTTTCAGAACTTCAATGCAGTCAGAATCTTGATTTCACAAGGTATCAAACAGCACCTCTCCAGTGAGCTCACTGATGCTCTGCAATGCCACCTCAGCACTGACACAGGGAGAAGACCGCTCCCCGCAGAAGTCCAGGCAGCCATCCCCTTTCACCTTCGGCCAAGTGCACTCAAGGATGACTCCAACCTGACACTGCCTTACATTACAAAAACTGCATGAGAGGCGATACGGTGATGAGAGCTATGATAGAAGAGATTCACAGAGAACAGAAGACAAACATCTTTTAAATTTTTTAAGTATAATTGACAAATTTCCAACATCACTACCATTGACAGGCTGAGCATCTGTCATATTCCTTACTCGCATCAGTTTCCTGGTGACAGCTAAAACCAAAAGCTCTAAGTAATGTATTCTGTGTAGTGGAGTGAATTTTATGTCTTCCTTCCCTTGTCACTTCTGTTCATTATTCTAGTGTATTTCTAGCTTTGTTAATGGGCAGGCAAACACTTGTTACAAGTGCTGCTTCCAGACTGACTGGCTTCAGTACTCCAGTGCCATAAGGTAACCTTCTCCTCTTGAAAAGACTAAACAAGGAAGGAAAGAAGCAAGCCTGGGGAAACTAAAGCTATTTGTCATGATGAGGCCTCAAGAGAAAACAGTAAGTTTTATTTTCCTCCACTCTGTTGCATCAGGATTTTGCTACTACGTCTCAAATTCTAAAAGCTCTTCTAAGCATTGTTGCTATTATCAGCTTTAAATTCAAACTAATCTGTACTTATCTCCTTCACTCTCAAAAAGGGAGACTGTCAGGTGTATCTGCACTAAGGAAAATGTATGTGATGTTGCTCCTCCTTTCACCTTCTCAGACAGGTAAAGCTGATAAGTAACCCTGCTCACAGGTACAGATTAATCTTAGGATATTTTTGAGAGACCATTCCAGCTGAACAGGAATTATTTATTCAGGAAAAAAGGTTGACAGATCCAGATATATAGTCCATACTTCTTTAAATCATTTGGTTTTAAGAATTTTCTTTCTGTAAATGAATGCTTATGTAGGACTGGATGAGAAGCCTGCCTGGAAAGCATACCATGTAAGGCACCATATGCATATTTCTTTGGCTGTCCCTAATAATGCTTAAAACGGGCAATGCAGTATGGTAAAGGAACAAGACAGGGATGTCAACAGAACTGGGAAACAGATTTCCAACAAAATTGTGGAATCTCTTGTTTTGCCTGATTAAAGATGGTCTGTATGTCACCTCTTACAAATCCAATTCTATCTGCATTAGGCACCCAAAAACTATGGTACCCAAGTTTAGTAGGCATCCTATAAACATTAGCCATGTGTTTTTCAAAGTTTTTTTAAGGGACAGAAAAGACTGACACCCACCATTTCACTTCAGTTAAATCAAAATTCAAGAAAAAAACCTCACAAACAGACAGAAAAATAATTTGCAACTTTTACTCAAACTCTTTAGTACTCCAGCTTTCTCATTCGTAAGATGCTGCACTCTTCTGCCTTACAACTTCATATAGCACTGTCACTGCAGTATTCAACTACCAGAGTACCCAAATTTGTTCAAAGCAGCTTTCAATATTAAAATCTAAACCCTGCAAAATACCCTAAAATCTTTGGAGAAAATACACACAGGCTTATACATATACATATTTTCCAGCCCCATGCTAGGCTATTACACATACATTGGTGCTACACAGCTACCAGCAGCTATATGCTTCAGTAGTGATGGATTAAAGCAAGTTTCCTTTCTTGGAAGTCACCAATTATTTACATTTTTAAAATGAGAGAAATCAGAGTCCTCACCAATAGTAAGTCAAATGTTACAAAATGAAGAACAGTGATGTTAACAACCATCTAATCCTCCTCTCTTACAGGAATTCTGGGAACTCCATGGGCCAACAGCTAGGGAATTCTAGCAGCAGAAAGTAAAGTCTTATAAATCTGGCATTAAAGTTGTACATCTTCACTCATCAGGTGAAATTTCTAGTCAAGGCAAAATAACATTGGGCACTACAGATGCAAAGCCACATAAGCAGCATTTGCCTAATTTAACCAGACAGCTGAGAGGCAGGGGAATATTCCTACGTCTTTCTGGTTTTCCGTTCCTCAGTTGACCCCATCTATTTGCCTATTTATGCACTGTTTCCCCTACATGAGTTTTAAGTTTTTACCTTGGTCACTTCAGTGACTTCTTAAAACTTAACTGTATAGTAAAGCATTGGTGCCTGCTCTTTCTGTTTGGTTTTTATCCTGCAGTAACACAGTATAGCTTTCAAAACAAAAAGACAATTATTAAACACAACTCCCAGACTTTAGAACTTTCAAAATGGAAAAAAAAAATCACTGCAGTTACAGTTAAAAAAATACTGAGGAAAGGTTACTCCCTTTAAAAGAGAAAATGCTGAGGATTTATTCCTAAGTTTTGTACAGCTAAGGAGTCCATGCTGTAAAGAGGCCAGGAAAGTTTAAGCCTCTTTCATTTGTGACTTTGATGATTACTCAGAAACCAAAAATAAAGAGGACATAAGTGATATGTGGTTTAAAACAAATACATAAATTAAAAAAAAAGTCTTCCTAACGTCATTCTCATCCGTAGGCCAGCCATGCAGCTACTGTACAGTCTGCCTTTTTCCAAATCCCTTTTAGAACTGGTAGAGGTAATACTATTCATTTGCATGCAGCTGCAAAAATAAAGAAGGTAATCTTCTTACTCTCATTTGAATATTAAACAAAACATAATGGTTTAAAAAACAGAATATTTTTAAAAATAGGAACAAATAATATATTATTGGTTACCTAATGTGATATACTTTAGAGAACAATTATTCAGAACATCATGAGATAATTGCAGCTGCTGGTAATGAAGTATGTCTACCACAGTCCCGGCTCTTACATAGCTTCTACCTTGCTGCAAAGTTAGAAACAAACTGCAATGAGAAGAAATAGATACAGATGACCAGTGTGATGTTTATACTGATGAAAAGTAAGCCACGTTCATGTCCACATGTCCACAACATGTCTATGCTCTGCAAACAGAAGCATCTTTTCCACAGGCAAAAGGTGAATGCAGTTTGAAGGTGGTAACACGATTAATGCTGCTGCTCCTTCAGAATACCCCAAAACCACTGACTGAGCAATATGTTCTTTATGGTGATTAGCATGCTTGCCATCATCTGTTTTTACTGAATACCAAAGGCACATCCTGCCAAGACTTCTACAAAACACAGTTTATTTTAGTGAATTTAGAGGGTTGGCAACTGAGAGGATTATAGGACATCCACCAGTAAACGGGATTTGTTCACACCTGTGAAGAGCATAACACATTTTAAAAGACATGTCAGAAGGCAAAAATTGTGCAAGGGTGACATTTACAAAATGTTTATGCTAATTTGGTTTTAGGGGAACAATCACAGAAGAAAAAACTCTTCTAAAAATAAATATCTATATAAATACAAAATAAATAGCTTTTCTGGATTTTAAAGCAAGTTCTTACAATGAAAAGCAAAAGCCTCAAACTTCAAAAAGAAAAGCAAAGGACACAAAGAATTTTTCAGACTGCACTGATGTTAATACTTAGTGACAATTCTTTGAAATTTTAAAAGAACACAGAAGGTGTTTCTGGAGAAAAACACACTCGTAGGGCTGCATTTCTTGTGATGCAAACAATTCCATAGTTTTCAGGGTTCCACAAAGAAAGAGAATATGAAGACTACTCAAAGGGAGAATATGGATGGGTAATCTGCAGAAAAATACTGGCCCGATCAACTCCATCCCTGGGGGATTTATTTCAGAAGGAAATGCATCTCAGATTTGGACAGCCCTAGAAGCAGAGGTGCCATGCCCAGGGCTTGTCACGGTACAGCCACCTAAAACCTGTTTGCTGGCACACACTTTTAACTGAAAAAAAAAAAAGCAATACAACACGTAGCTATAGCACCTTTCCTTGCTTCCTTCAGTCTTACAATACTCCAAAGCTAGTGTGCACTTTTATACTCATGGCTTCAGAACCAATGATTTTCTAATTTCACTAAAACTAGGCATTTGGATAGATTAATCTCACAGACTCAGTTTCTTTCTTTTTTTTTTTCATTAATTTATTGATTTCATTAAAAGCCTGTTGCAATGAGTTTCAAAGTCTAACCAAGCGCTCTCATTTTTTCCCTCTACAGGCTTCCCATGATTTGTGTTTAACTGAATGCCTTGATATTTTTGTTAAGAGGAAACAAAATAGATGGTCCTTATCTATACCATTTATAATTTTAGTGACTGATATGATACAGAAAGGAGGTGAAGAATGGAGCCTAAGACAATAACCCCAGAGGGGTTTACTCTTTCATCATGTGTTTCCAGCATAATCATGTTAGTCTCCCTTTCCTGAACTCTTTCTAGTTTAAGATGAAGCAATCAAACCTGCAAAATAGTCCAGGAAAACCTGCATCACTGAACAATATAAATGAGCAGTACTTTCGATATGCCACATTCCCCACTCCCTCTCAGTTGCTGCTTCAGTCCTTATAAACAGTCTAAGAAGAGCAAGTGCTTGAAAGATATTAATCTGAACACAGAGTATTCAAGTCATGATGAATATTTCAGACAAAAAAAAGAAACCTAGTCTTTTTATTTTGAGCTTATACTGTACCACCTAGCCAATAGTAAACTATTTCTAGTAACAGCTGCTAAGAACTTTGAAGAGTATTTTTAGGATGTAACCAAGCTCAGGGTATTTTTAATCTATAATTATACATTGTCTAAGTCAGATGAGCTTCAGTTAGGCGGTTTAGACAGACTCTGTTCTTGTTATACCCTCATACAGCTCAAGACTACTGCGAAACAAATCTTTATGAAGGGTCACTTAAGAAAGGATGTAACAGAGAAAACTGAGCAGTCCTATTGTTTCTTGGGCAGGCAACATCTTCAGGAGAGCACGATCTCTTTAAGACTCTGCAACAATAACAGTAACTCAATAATAACTGCAGCCATACAGGACTGAAGTTTTCCTCAGTTCCATACACACTGACACTGTGATTTTAGCTGTACTGGAAAAATTCATTAGTTTCACAAGGTTACTTCAGATTTTCTCCAGTGCAGCATGAGATGAGAATGTGGCTGGTCTGATGAAAAATGTAGAATTCTGCAGCCTTGAGGAGGGGGCACCAGGCCTTTTGTCACTTGTTTATTTCCTCGCTGCCTCCACGTGCTAAGCAGCTGAGGTGACAGAATAACGTAACCTCAACCTTTTGTGCGTATTGCCAGATTCTGCTAAAGACAATTTTCCAATTGCTTTTTCTTAGCTTTGGGATTCTGAGAGAGCCTCTCATGGAAATGAAGAGGTAGGAGGTAACTATCTTTGTCGGAAAGGCAAGCCGGCTTTGCACTGAGTAGTAAGGGTATCTTTTCCACCTCCACATTAATTACTTTTCGCTTGGCGCAGTATTATGTAACATATTGCTGTGAAACTGTCTTGCAGTTTCTCTACCCAAAATAAAGAGGGACCTGCTCCCTTACTGCCACTGAGATTGCACACTGGCAGGAAAACACAACAAATCCGCTGGAGATTTCCAGACTGCACTGCTGAAAGGAATGAAAGAACAAGTTACTGTTCAAGGGCTGCAAGACAGAGAAAAAGGATACCTACCATCCATGGCAGAGTGTTTAGCCAAACAGAGAGATCCAAATGAATACTGCTCGCTTCTCTCCTGTAACACAGAACTGAGGGCACAGGACAAAGGATCCCAGCAGGCCAGCAGCTCACACCGACAACAGAAAATCAATATAAGTGATTTTAACAATCCCTCTCACACTGTTCGCCATTGCAAGCAGTAGACTCTGGATGCACATAAATCCAAATAAAACCTGTAATTATTTTAAACTATTTATTGAAACGCTGAAATTTGTTCTCTTCTGAAGAAGAGCTACTTTTACTACACCAAAGAATAGTAACGGAAGAAAGGAAATGAAACAAGAAAAAACCCAAACCACTACAGCAACAGAGGTGCAAATACCGTAACATCTTCCTCACTGTATTGCTTCAGTATGACATTATCTGGTCTCTCACATCTATTTCAGCAGAGGAAAGCTCAACTCAATGGGTAAAGGATAGTGAAATCCAGCAATGAGTTAGTCTTTCATTTTAAGTTTACTACAGTTCCCTTACTTACTTCCCTGGAAGCATGTGCAATTTCACAAGTGAGGGAAAGGGTGAGGGTACCACCCTAGCCCAGACAGGAAGACTACTCACTCCTGATTCTTCAGTGTCAACTAGGAAGAAGCACAGATGCTATAGAAAATTACTTCCACCCTAGAACACTGACCCTCTTTGCCAAGGGAAATGAGAAGAAATTAAAGGAGTTGGGAAAGTCAGAAAGGGATGTGGATTCCCCACTTGAAGACCAAACTGAACTTCTGTAACACTGTGCGAAGACCTGTAGAGCCTAAAATTTCTCCTTAGACCTACTATACTGCGAAATAAAATCAACCGCTTGCTAGAAGAACTGATTTGCCTGTTTCTTTTACAGGTGAAGCCTGTAATCCCAGAGTCATCACCTGGAAGGATGGAGGTGCTCCAAGGAGGTCATGCAGTGCCATTACAATGCTATGATGTCTGGAGTCAAAAAAGACCAAAGCTTACCTGCTCCAGGGCAGGACAATATGCAAGAACAAACATCATATCTGTGGTTAAGAAACAGAAAACAGAGATCCAAACAATTTCCAACTTGGTTTTCTGATCTAAAGGCACAGTCTTTTTGAACAAACCTTGTAAAAAATAGACTGTATCCCAGTACCTTTTGGGATAATTATTTTTAGGTGAGGAAAATTCAGTATATGTAGTTTAGCAACAGCATTTTATACAGTGTCACAAAGGAAAAAAAGAGTATATTTGAAGATGGGAAAATTACAGAACATGGAACTGAATAAAAGGGAAGAACAAGAGGTTATGCAAAAAACGGATGTGAGAGCTGAATGCCAACAAAAAGCTGAGAACTATTTGGCTGAAGTTTTGAGTGCAGAAAACATGAATGGTGGGGTCCTGCAGGAATGCTGAGAGGGAAACTTAGGGGTCAGAGTGCTGCCTAGCAGACAGATATTAAAGTCTATCTCACAACCCTCCTAACACAGCACACCACCAGCACATACCTCTGATTAAAAGTGCTACCTGAAAACTGGCACATCTCCCTTTATCTGCAGCAGAGAATCCACTGCTCCACCATGCAAAGTGAATTTGATTAACTTGATTCAGGGTCTGTCACTCATTTTTCAACATCTTACATGTACCTATAATATATGTCATGGTTAATCCACTTGATGAACTGTTTATTTGTGCTTCTCTGAGGAACTCTCGGCTATTTGCCTGCCAGTCCAGTTCCTTTACAACAACTTATCAGACTCCAAATTATTATAAATGCTTTACATAGCTTGCTTTATTAATAAATAAGTACATTTAAAAAAAGGGCTACACACTGTTTCTCTGTTTCTGATGTCTATTTAGATTAGCAAGTCCTCAGGTGCTGATCTTTCAGTGTGTTAATGGTACTCGGCACAATGCCCATCATTCACCCCAGCCTTGCTGGGCTTCCCAGTGCCAATCTAATAACACGAAGCATTTTTTTAGAGCAAGATTCACCTTATCTATGAGTAGTTGCCCAAAAGATAAGCATCTCCTCCACACTAAATCATCAAAGCTTTCTCTCCAATTTACATTAAAAAGTACCTATGAACATTACTTTATCAGCCTTGTCATATATATTTTGGGATCAATGGCACTTTTTATTCCTCAGCAGCCATTCAGACCAGACACAGTAAATGTCACCTTAGTCATGTGTCAATGTATCAGTAGTTTCCTCAAAGAAAAAAGTATTTCCCAATTTAAATGCTTGCCTTAGATAGGTCAGCTCAACATACGTGTTGTCAAGAGAATCTCTACAGTTTTAAAAATGGGGGGGCAATGGCTGTAACTGATTTAAATGAGCTTAAATCCTGTTTATGATAGAGTTTGTTCTTCCTCAAAAATGAAACCTTGTAATACTATCAAAATGTTATTATTCCTCCCCAACTTTCTGTAGTGAATTCTTAAAAGCCCAAGGGAGAGTTTTCATGGTAAGTGTATTTCTGACAATCAAAATCCAGATTTTAAAAAAGACAGTAATTGTTAATCTCATGACCACAACGATTTCCCCATTCAGCACCTGGCACTTTCAGATGTTAATGCAGGGAATCACAACACACCATAAAGTAGCCTATAATAAAAGATTAAAACAAGGAGTAAAAGGAAAAACTTTTTATGGTCAATCCTCATTACTAGGCTTCAGCAAGTGGAAAAAAAATCAAAAAGAAAAAAAACTACTGCAGGAATAAAGATCTGATTGTGGCATGACTGATGGTTCCACACGCTGCTCAGGCAAAGGACCACCATGGAGCATACCCAGCTGTAGGCTCTCGAGGTAGCCTGACCCCTCCAAAGGAAGCAATCTGTGCAGCATTTTCACACCCTGTGCATCTTCAGTCTCTTCATCCGCTGGGCAAGTGTTCTCTCACGTATCGCTGTCAAAATCCCTACAACCCAATGAGTGCAGCCAATAACAGGCAGATTTAGCTTAGTCATAAAGTACAATTTCATTGCATGTGACCTAAATTGGAGGCAAACAATCAAAAAAAAAGATAGTACTAAGAAAATCACACCTTCATAGATCAGAATAATGTCAAAGAAGGGACAACAGTTTGGAAATTCCTATCCTGACCTTGACCATGTCCATCTTAACACACTGAAATTACACTTACTGTCTCAAAGGAAAGTCACATCTAAAGCAATACAGCTGCAAACAGATTATTCCTGAGTTAGCTCTGGATTACAAGAGCCTCCTGAAATGCAGCACCAGCTGTCTCTAACATCTTTTTAGAAGCCTGAACTTAATACAAATGTCCTACAAATCTGACTGGTTTTGCAACACCAGATACCAAGGCCCTTCTAGCAGATACCTCAGCACCCTCCAAGGCAGGACAGCAGGTCATTTTTAATTTTGATTTATCACTACAAAGGCAGGTTGTCTGTAGCATGATTAACTACATCTTGGGGAAGACTCCAAGCACAGGACACTGCAAGCAGTTGTCCCAGGTAATCCCAGGAAGGTGACTCCAGACTCAGGTGTGCTCCCAAGGACAGACAATGCAGACTGCTATTTTAGCCACGAGACTGTCCTGAAAAATCACTTAACACAAGCCAAATTCTGCGGTGCCCTACTAATAAAACACAGCCCTCCTCTTCCCACAAGAATGCCATGGAAATCAGTTAATTAACAAACTAGGAAGAACATAATTACAGATTGTAGGATATCTTTATCACTATGAATATGTCATCATATTTATCACTGTTTCCTGTCACCACATACAAAGAACATGTCTTCAGTGCAGTTAGTTTAATTTACAAGCTCCAAAATAATAATTTCTCACCTCTATTGACATTTCTGGAAGTTATTTTTGCCTTAGAAAAAGGCAACATGAGGATCTGTGAGGCACGTTACATAAAGCAGCTTGAGGCTTTTATCTGCCTAATCAACCAAATAATGGTGTTAGAAAAGTGTTACTTCTGCTCTCAAGCACGTTCAGAATCAAATTTCAGAAAGAAAAAGAGTGACCCAGTTCAGCAATGTAAATACATGCCATCTCATTAGCTTCCAAGTTTAGCTGAAATAACGTTCATATTCTACAGCCTGCACTTCAGACAACAAATTCCATAAATATTTGTTACGATTAACAGGACCAGATAAAGAGATGGTCAGATCAGCACAGGGGTGAACTGACAGAGGTCACTTCAAAGGCCACGTTCTTACAGCTGAGGCTTTGCTGGGGAATCCTATGAGCTGTATTCTTCAGATGTTTGCATGGCTTCAAGCAGCAGGGCAGCAAGCGGCACTAAGGAAAGACTAACAACCCTCCAGCGAACTCAACGTCAGCAGGACATGCAAACTATTCCCAAAAGCCACCCCAGAAATCATCTCTCTACATTTGCCTAGGAAAGGCACCCCAGGTATCTTCAATTGATTCCTAATATGATCTGTCTCCTTCACCTGCGAAAGCTATTAAAAAGAAGTTATTAAAGCTGGATTAATTTCATTCATAAAGCTGTTTCTTATAGCTGTACCGAGGGCTGAAAGATGAGCTGCTTTTGTAGAATTTGATGTGTTTCATGTTTCCTTTTTGGGAAAAAGCACCAGCATGCCTTTGAAAGCAGGAACATAGGAGAACTGCACATCAGTATTAGGATCCCGCAGCCCTCACATTGTAACACAGCTGAAAAGAGACGTTCAGTTACCAAAACCTTTCCATTTCTCTACAGCTGTTTATACAGAGAGTAAAGAACCCCATCTTCTCAACAGGCCAGCCCGGATGATTAATTAACTGATGCAACAGCAATGCTGCAGCTGCATTTGCCAAGTTATCATCCTCAGAACCATAATTAACATGGAGGAAGGTCCAGTGGGAATCAGGCTTGAATGATATGAGTGGTAACAATTAAAGCTCCTGAAGCTTTACAGCACTTCAGAGCAGCTTCTTCGCTCTGGTGAGCAACTCTTCAGTTCTACCAAATGCCTCATGGAGGCAGCTAAAGCTCACTATCCGTTTACTGGACTCAAAGATCATCCTGGTCAACAGAAACCTCTGACCTAAGGTTTTGCTTTAAAATAGCAGTGCCTTGTGTATACTCCCCCTTTATCCCCATCTCTTTCATGAAGGCAAGGAAAGCACAAGGGGGAAGTCTGCAACTAAAACGGGAGATAGGGGAAGATTTCTCCATTCAGCTGCCTTTTGGATTTGTTGGTAAATTCTGTAGTTCAGGGAGGCAAGAGATCAGAATGCTGACTAAATATACGGAACTATACCCTAGTACTGTTTTGTCTTTCTTCCCCTACTTTCTAAAGCTTCCACACTCTCTAAATCTTCACAGCTCTCAGCCAGGGATATTCATGCCTCATGGCATAAAACTCAAAACACCAGATTGAAGCAGCATGTTATAACATGTCAACATCGTGGATTTTTAATGTTTTTGTTTTACCTACTGGAGATAGTCCCATTTTCACCCTCGATTAATGTATCAATCCAGTGTGCAAGATTTCCCAACTCCTTGCAGAGACATCAGTCTACCCACAGACAGCGGTTCCTAATGAGGCAGCGCAGTTCTCTCTCCTCTAAAACAAATGCAAAGAGAGGACATCCTTGATCTTTTATTGCCTAAGTGTTTCTGGTGCAATGATCTACTTGCAGCTGACATTTGAAACTTGAAGCTAAAAAGAAAACTGCAGATGGGATTTGAAGGTCATCCAAACACAGCTTTAAACCTGCTCTACTTTGCTCCCTTAATGTAGCCACAATACAAGCCTCTGGTTGCATGTTTTCCTGTACTTTTTTCCTCTGAATTGATCATCTGGTGTATCAATTTATGACTGGTTGGCTACAAGCAAAACTACATTTACAGAGATTCTCCCAATTATATTTTCTTTTAAAGCGGTAAAGCTGGAACACTTGATTTTGTCTTTTAACTTACCCTGTACAAAGAAAAAAAAAAAAAAGAACTTGTCTTATTTTCTCTATAATCATGTCACCTCACTAGAAACAAATCTGCATCACAAAATCCTGTGGTAAAGGTCTGTTACATCTTTTCAGGACAGTGTGTAAGAGATACTGTGACACTCCCTGGGCTACCAAGCAGACCTAAAAGAACTTGCATTTATAATTCAAAACTGTTCGTTTCCATACCCACCTACATTTGAGCAAAAAGGCTAACTGTGTGTTTGCATAAACGGCTGACTACAACCCCATGCAAAGGATTAGCCCACATCTGCATGACACTTAAATCCTTCCTAAGCTTATTCCAAGTATCATTAACGTTCTTCTTGCACAAATGAGACAGCACCACTCTGGATTAGGTAATGGGAGACATGCTTAGCATGCTGGTCTAGATAACAGGGAAGGAACAACATAGCATTGGTAGGTTATGCTATCATCTGTGCTTTCTAACCCCCTTGAATGTAATGGCTTCATCTTATATATCCTCTCCTATATCATGACCCGCACCTGCCATCACAGATCATACTCACCATTGACACCTCTGGTAATGTTGAATCACAGAGTAGGAGAGAAGCTGCAGCACTGAGGAAAGTCTGAGTAGGCCTGTACTTAGCAGTGGAGCACCACAGGACTAGGGTCGGCTCTGAATGACACCCATGGTAACACAGACACAAAACTTCCTAACGCTGGAGCTCTGAATCTCGTTAAACACACCAACAACAACGACTTGCTATAGCCACCCAAGTATGTTAAACTACATCCTTGCTTAATACACAACAAATTTAGGCTCACTTAGGAAGTGGACAGAACTAAGTAAGAAATGCTTCTGAAATGAAATCCCCAAGATCTAATGAGGCAGGGCACTTCACACCACAAATTTTAGTCTGAGTTTGGACCATGAGTAAATGTTGCCAGACAAGGCCTTGAGCCACCTCATTTGTGCCATGTCCCCAACAGGCAGTTCTGCTCACGAGACTGGCATGACAGTTTGCACTCAAAGGAAAAGATCAACTTAGAGGTGACAGCTGATGGCTACGATGGCAAGAGGTCACACTCAAAACATTTTCCATGACTGCTGTCTCAAATTATTTTCATTCCACAATTCAATGATTTTAAGGCACCTTCAATCACCCAGTCTGACATCCAACAATAAAATTTATGATGGTGCACGGAAGTCTCAGGAAATGACTGATAACCAGATACTTTACAATGAACTTCACTAACACCAGCACAAGTGTAAGCATATCCTCTCACTGAGTGATTCTGTAGGTGGGCTATGGGATACTTTATCTCCCATAATTTGCACTTCTTAAGCCATTTCTCCTATACCAAATCTGAAAATCCTGTAAATACAGGTGAGGTGATTTTCCAGATCAGCTGCTACCGTCTGCCTGGAGATTTCTCAGAGCTGTTGAAAGGGAAATTGTTCTGCAGCTCCTGACCCCACCATATGGCAGCAGTTAGTTAAACTCAGCCCTCAGCTCATCTGCACAAGAATAGAAGCACTTGTGTCAAGCCTAGAACTGCTCTTCTGGACACCAGGAAAGGCAGAAAACCACTATGGGCAATCCTTTCAATTATTAAGGAGGTTCATCACCAAGTGAGGGAGCATTGATTTAACAAAGGTCTTTTACTGCATTGTGCATTAAAATCTTTAATCCTCAAAGCTTTGTACAATGGACCGACACAGCTGCTTGTGAGCATCTGTTTTCAGCAGAGAAGCTGAAGTCCAAGAGGAAAAGAAGTCACTAGGTGTTAGCTAGAATACATGATGACAAAATAAAGATAATATTTGACACCATATACATTTATAATCCTGCTGGTTTTCATTCTGTCCAGCTGTGTCACACATGGAGAAAAGCTCAATGACAGGCTGGGCAGCACAGCGGGTACAAATCTGCAAGAATGCAACAAAAAGGATAGAGGAATTCCAAAATTAATCTCAGGGGCTTGTCTAAAACCACATCAAAAACATAGCCATGTCAGCAGTAGCCATACCCAAACTCATAAGAAGCTTGGGAACTAACAACAGTTAAGTCAGAGTGAAAAGGATTTCAGCTCAGCCTATTCACCAAACTAAAACTTGAGCCACTATGACTGGCCTTGTACTGCCATGCAAAATATCTCAATTAAAGGTGTTATGTGATGTCATATGGCAAGTTACAATCACACCCCTGATCTGTAGACCGGAGCAACAGAAGGCTTTGATTCCTGCACACCTGGAATTCAGCAACAGCAATATAGTTGATACTCCTGTATGTAGCACCAGCCTTCTAACCACACTCAGCCTTGATCTGCCTTCAAGGAACCACAACAATCTATTTCTGGTCCTAGCAAAATACACACAAGATCCACTTATAAGTAGAGAGAAAATGTCATGAAAGCAATATTCTTCACATGGAGATACACCTGAAACACACAATTGATATCAAAGACATCAGGTTCATAACATAAAAGGGAGAGAACACAAGCTTCTTTCAAGTCAGCAGACTGGAGACACAGGTCCATCGCTGCCTTGCTACAGGAGGTACAAAAACCAGTTAAGGGCTGCTCATGTGACCCAGAAGGACATAAAAAACCATGGAAGAAGGAAACTTCATCAGTGATAACATTTATGGAAGATACACTTTTGCCCAGAAGGGTGCCTACAGCCTCATTTTCAGGGAAATAGAATCATAGAATGGTAGAGTTTGGAAGGGACCTCTTGTGCCCAACCCCCCTGGCAAAGCAGGATCACCCAGGTCAGGCCACACAGGAACAGATCCAGGGCCATCTTTAAAGTTTCTAGAGAAGGAGACTCCACAACCTCTCTGGGCAGCCTGTTCCAGGCTCTGTCCTCTCACAGTAAAGAAGTTTTTCCTCATGTTGAGGTGGGACTTCCTGTGTTTCCCCTTGCTACCATTACATCTTGTCCTACCACAGGGCATAACTGAAAAGGGATTGGCCCCTTCTACTTGACACCCACCCTTCAGGTATTTGTAAACATTAACAAGATTCCCTCTCTGTCTTCTCTTCTCCAGGCTAAACAAGCCCAGGGCTCTCAGCCTTTCCTCATAAGAGAGATTTTCCAGTCCCTTCATCATCCTCGTAGCCTCTGTTGGACTCTCTCTAGTATTTCCCTATCCCTCTTGAACTGGGGAGACCAGAACTAGACACAATACTCCAGATGTGGTCTCATTAGGTAAGAGGAGAAGGAGAACCTCCCTTGACCTGCTAGCCACACTCTTCTTCATGCACCCCAGAAATACCATTACACAAGGGAACTTGCCCACTGAATCCAGTACCAACCCCTGTACCCAGTACACAACTGAAGTCAATACACAAGCCAGCAGTAAAACATTCAAACATTCAATAATGCTGTATTTACTCTCATATGCTTTTGGTGCCATCCCTTTGAAAAAAGCTGGGGCAGGAAGCTACAGCAATGCAGGGTGTGGGGAGATATTTAGGGAATGACATGCACCCGAAATGCCCCAAAATTATAGGCTCTGTAAGCACTAGCCCTGGGTCATTAGCAGGTCCCAAGTGCCCTTCAGAGCACTACCAAGAGAGAAGTACTTACTATTTGCTTTAACCTGGATAGAAAGAAAGTACTAAAAATTGACTGGTTTCCATTTACTTGTCCAGCAATTTACCCCAAGCATCCCAGCCATAATCATACCAGGCTTTCTCTGAGCTGAGAAAACAACATGAAATTTCTCAGTAACTTGCATAGCAACTGGTCTCCTGAAAGAACCAGTCCAATCCTGATGTAACTTTGCTAATTCCACTGTGCTTACTTTGGACTTGAATCTGGCCCCTAGATCCTACATTGCTCCACTTAACACAGCTAACGTGTGTGACTAAAGCTCTGCTCAGCTCCAGATGGCCAAACGTCAAATAAATTGAAAAACAGTCATTGCCAAATCTCTGCTTAAAAGAAAAAAAAAAAAAAAAAAAAGATACAGAAGGAAGCAAAGAGGGAACATAAATTCAGCATCAGAAAACATAATGCAACACACTGTCTTCCCTTTTGTAGCTCACTTTTACAAGGTGTTTACCTTGTCGAAGGTAATGAAAAGACACAAAGGTAATGAAAACATGCAGTAAATCTCTGCCCCTAGCTACTGAAAAACCTCTCAGCTCTCTCATCCTGCTGACAGTGTTTATGTCCTCCAAGACAGAAAGCCACCATGCTCTAGATTAGGGGTAAGACCTCCATTCCATTACTGTCACAGAGCCTATTCCAAAAAGGTATTAAAACTAAAAAAAACCCAACTATATCCAGATACTGTGCTTTCTTTAAAGAAGATGAGGCATGACTAGAAAGCAAAATATGCACTAGGCAAAAGACATAGGTACTTGCCTGTGGTTCAGCTAACCAGAAATCATGATCAGCCACAACTGAATAAAAACATCTCTATACATGCACATACCATTTGCAGAGTTCCTTGTGTTCCAGCAGTTTTCCACTGTGGGTGACAGGATGGCAAGAGAATTCAACAGAGCTACTCAGTTCAGAGTAGGGTTTAGCCCGGAGGGAGGAAGGGAGAGAGGAAGGAAGGGACAGCAATATTTTGATTAATATACAGAACTAGAACTCATTAAGAGTAAGATCAATTTCCAGTTTTATACGTCTCTTCCCTGCACTAACCTACATCTGACATCACTCATAAGACTTTAGAAACAGCTAAAAGTAATTTTCACACCTTCCTTCTAGGATAGCATGTTATCTAGCACGTCCTAGATGAGATAAAGCAGACTGTAGATGAAATACAGGCTCTACCTAGACTCTTGTAACCGCCAGGAAGAATGATTCCCCAAGGATCACAATGCCTACTTCTGTACTTTCAAATGGGGGGGAAGAGTTATTAATCTTCACGTAGCTTAAGAATCATTGTTTATACAATTAACATTCTTTTACATATGCCAAACAAGTATCTTCATTATCAGCTAAACCAGCAATGTATCATTGAGAGTCTCTGTGCTGTTGTCACATACCAGTGAACATGCAGCAAACCTTGTTTTAAAGTCTCCAAAACAGGGGTTCAGTCTGAACACAGCTCAATAAACCTGTGTGTTCTATTGCACAGAACCCTACAAGTTACACAATACTAATGGTGAAAGGGACTTGAAAAAGCCACGTGCATCTTCCTGCCTCAAGGCAGGAGGCACTGTCTCTATTCAGTGTCTTCCTTTACTTCACGCCATGACCAAAAATCTGACCAATTCATCTCTCTGACTAGCACAAATCTGGAATTACTCTGCTGGCCTCCACAATTATTCCAGATTTACACAATGCCAGAGAGTACAGCTTGTCTTCAAAGATCTCTGCTACCAGAAAAGACTTTTTGTCAATGTATTTTTTGCCCACCAAAAAAGCACCACGGTTTCTAAACAGTTACTCAGGCAAGAGATAGATGAGAAATAAAAGGCATGCTGAGTATTTTTTGAAGCACTCGGGAAAGATCAAATTGCTGTGTTTGTCTCACCCACTGATACTGCAGAATACTGTGCTCAAGTGTAACCAACAGTACTGTCTGACATTTTCAAGACATATAAAATAGGAAAATAACCATTTCAGAAAGGCTCTTAACTTCCAAATTCTAGTGGAAAATGAATTTGATGATAAACATTTGTGATGAAATTTTAATATTAAGAGTATCAGGCTTACAGAACCCGTAAATATTAGCAGTAAATAATGCTGGACAGAATGAAAAGCTGGATTAAAGATCTCCTCCAGGCTTATTTCACATGACAGAAATTAAGGAGGGTAGGGCAGAAAATGAAACTCAATGGTAGTCAAGAACTATTCCAGTCCATGAGGAGTATTTTTTCTGGTCTACAGACTGGGGAAGAAACATCAATGAATGCTTTACTAAGAACTGCACACTTGAAAGAACTTCTGAGCAGGCACACTAATATGCATTTTAAATGGACCAACACTCTCCTGTATTGGTGTCAAACCATCACTTTTTTAACACAGAACTTGAGAAAATCTCAGACACTATAATTATTAAGTGGTTCATTGACCACACTTTTGATATAACATTCATTGTTGGAAATCAGAAACTGAGAACACACTCAAGTAAACTGAGTTTTCCAGCCAGCATGAAGGAAGAGACATTGTGAGTAAAACTGTTAAGTTTGGAACCGTTAATGGCATTATCAATGTATAGGCAGCAGCAGTGATTCCTGTGGACTTTATCTTCTCTTCCAGTTGTTCTTTCTGTCTTCCCAATTTAATTTACATGAAGTGTGTTTTGCAAATAGAAACATTACTTGTTACTTTCATGAAAGCACTTCTGATCAGTCCTGGCTCTTTAGACATATCAGAAATCAAAAGGCCGTCACAGCTGATCTCATAATGAATCCATTCCTATTGAGTTAACACAGGACTTCTGTTGGCATTGTACTTTCTGTACATTCCCCACTTGATGGGGTTTCCTAACTGCCCTAAAAAATCCCTTAATATTTCAGTTTGAAATGTCACCTTGCAGTGCAAATAAAGCATTAGTAGAAAAGAATTAACTACGTATTCAAGGAAAACAGCAGAGTCTACTTTAAAGTAGCAACATGGACTGTGTAACTCAGCAGGATGGAAACGCACAAGGGCTGGAGCTGTTCAGTCTCGCTGAAGATCAGCTCTTTGCTTGGCAAAAATGGAACCATGGCACCAAACTCAATTTTTTATTTTTCCCTTGAAAAGTCATATGCTTGCAAATGTGCTCCCCGCCCCCTTTCCAGGCCCTATGCTTGTGTGGTATTGCTAGAGAAATTTCATAAAGCTGGGAGAGAAACCTAATTGCTTAAAAATAGGATTTGGCAGAGCACCAGCTCCTAGATCAGTCTGTGAAGCATTCAGAGGTTTTAGGCAGCAAAGAGTTTTACCTCAGGCGGTTTCAAACCAATACCTTCCTCCACTTCCTTCAGAAAATCATAAAAATATTTGCAGGAATTGTAAGGACAGTTAGTCCAGCACACACTCTCCTAGCCTGACTGCTAAGTTACTTGGGGTGTGAAAAATCCCCAAAGAAATCAAAATAAAAACCTTTTTGACACCAGAACACTTACAACTCCTTTCTGTAACTCCCAGAAAGTTCTCTATTCCTACCTTTTTAATTTTTTTTTAAGGTCAGGGCCAGTTCTGGCCAGTTCTGTGTCTGTTCTGCTTTTGTACCAGCTTGAAGAAGGATTTCCATGCACACTCTCTCACTTCATTCTGTTTTAAATATGCCTCTTTTGTTCATTGCTCCCAGGTGCCCTTCTATTCCTTTTCCGCTCTCTCCAGCTCTTACTCACTGCCTTCTTCACCCACTGCTCTCATGACTTCTTAGACTCAAGAGGAAAGCGTAGGAAGCAAAATAAGCAAGGGTAGAACAAGGCTCACTCGCAGCCTTGCATCCTTAGAAAACTGAGCCATAATCTGTATTAGCAACATATAGGTCTTGCTGGACCTGTACATCTGGAAGGAGGGTTCAGGTATGGAAACTGAGTATCCTATAAAAAACATTCTGTGTAGCTCTGATAATCTTTCAGGAAGAGGAACTGTGTGTAATGCATCAGGAATTAATCTCCTCCCTTCTTTCAAATGGCCGCAGAGACAGGTAATTACAGTTTCTTTAGTTGTTTTCTATACAGATTCTACATCTGTTTATGTGTACACATACACATTCACATGCATGCACACAACCACCAAAGGGCTCTTGGCTGGGGTTACCCCTTCCCCGTAATTCCAGCCATAGTCCTCATTAGTTTCAGCCAGCTGCCTCCTGACCTACCCTCTCTCAGCCATCCCCTTGGGCAGCAGTGCCAACAACCTTTACTAAAAATACCTCCCGAGCATCATAAATAGCAAGATGGTAGGATTCTTAATCCCCCTGCAGGCACACAGTCTCTCTGCTTTTGATAAATACAGAGTGGCAACAATGGACGACAGAATAAAGTGCATCTTATAGTACTGGTCTGCTGGGCTTGTGTGCCTTGCAGAAAGGAAAAATGAGAACTCCCGGTATCCACAAAAGCTGTCACCAGAGGACAAGAGAAAGAGGGGGAAACTGCTATTGCAAAAAGTCACAAAATCTCCCAAACCTAGATTTTGGACCTGTTTAACTCAATAGAATTTACTGCCCAAAACACAAGTCCATTGTTATTAAAGAAAACTTTAGATCTGCAGATTATCTGCATCAAGCAGGGAGCCAGACAGCAGGAAAGCTCAGAGCAAAAGAAGGGAAAGGTTGACTCTTGCCCTGCTGAACTTCCACACCACCAGCAACCATACAGAGCAAGCAGAATGCACAGTGCCGTGCCAGCCTGGCCCAAGGAAGAACAATACCTCACTCTTTCAGGGCACGTCGCTCTTGAAACGCTCTACCAAACATGACATCGACCTCTCAACGTCCCTGCCACAGATTTGGAAAACCCCTGCATTACCTAGGGACTCAGGTCATCTTATGTCTAGATATACAAAACACACTGAAGATCCTAAAATCAACTGCTACTGGAGTCTAAGATTTCAGCCATTTTCCTTATTGAATGTATTATGGGTAGAAATGCAAAAATACTGAAGAAACTCGACAAGTCTGTCAGCTTTGTTGACCCCTGTGCTATTTTCAAAAATCCCTATTTATGAGGAATAAAAGGTTAGATGGCTTTTTTTTTCCTCACATTGTCCTTTAAGTTTTAAAATATTAAACCTAGAAAAATTTGCCACTGTCCAGCTGCAGCTCTGAAGGAAGAACATCACAGGCGGTGATCCCTACACAAAGGTGACTGGGACAATGTTTACTGTGTTGCAAGCATGGGAAGAAACACAGTTCCACTGTGGCAACTACAACACAGTCATAGGCATTAGCTATTTAAAATTTTTACATTGTAAATTACATTTTCTGAGAGACAGAAAGAAAGATAATGGCATCAGGATTTTGTTGTAAATTAAGCATATTATGTATGAACACAATCAGCTAACCAGAGCCTCATTCTCTGAAACACTGGACTCCAAATGTGCATCTAAGTACACCAAACATTTTTGTCATTCATCTCAGATATGAAAACATCTGGAAACAGAAAATAGAAAAAATATTTATAGACATTTTTGGACAGAGATTACTTCAGGTCAAGTCAGAAAGCATCCCTAAGCTGCAATCATCAAATTCTTTTATCAGTTATTTTGGATTTAGCTAGAGTTACTAAGAGAGAAATATGACATAGGCTTTTTATACCAGCTGCCAATTCAACAATGATCAAAGTTTTATTATTCCTCTTTAGATCAAAGTCTGGACTGGATAATTTTGGGATTATCTCCAGCTCATAAAGTAGAACAAACAGTTTTGGATAACCACATTATTACATAACAATATTGCCTTCTTGCAGTAAGTTTTGTTCTCATTTAAATATGCCACAGGTTTTTAGTGGATTGTCTGATTATTGTTTAATTGTTTTATTGGCTTTCTAGGACAATAAAAGAGAAAATTATACAACAGCTGCAGAAGGCCACAGAAACATTCAAATCCTGTTTTGTGTATCTACACTCATATGCAGAGGATATTCATAAGAACAGGTGAAACTAAAACTAAAAAAATAAAACTGGGCACAATTCCAGTGAACAGTAATAGTTCTTACAGCTCTGTTCATTATAAACCACTCACGACATCTGCAGATTTCCTTTTGGGGAACAGAGGCATCCACACACACCTTGGCACAGCCTGTTCATGCATGTACACACCCTTCTGACTGGAATAAAGAAAGTCCTCAGCAGAGAAAATTAGTATACTTACATTGTGTCGACTTTCATTACTAGGCATAAAATATTACTCCATGGGTAACAGCACAATTCCTTTTGCTACTAAAGCTGATTTTAAAGGCACTTAGATTTGTGCCTCACTCAGGTGTGCTTTCATTCAAGAATTATTTTTTTTTTCTCCTTTTGCTTTTCATTCTGAGAAAACCATTGATTTCCACATTGCCTATTGACTATAGGCCTGACTATATTCCTGTTCCACCGAACAAGGTATTTACTATTTTCTTCAGTGAAACAGCAAGTCCTAAATACCTCCCTTCTTTTACACCCCAATTCTATGACATTCATTCACTTTACAGTCCTTACTGAAGTCAAGTCTTCCACAGTTGTAGATTAACAGAAGTAGCAACTCTGAACACCAAAGAAAGTTAGTACTTGGGCATAACCTGTTCTGCATTTTCCGTATGCGTAGGGTCACAAGAGAGTTAAACCTGAAGTATCTTTTTCAGGGCTGTATAATACCCTCTTAGTCATGTTCCTTAATCATTAACTGTGTTTCAGCTCTTATCTAAACTGGTTGTCTCCCCAACTTCGTGATGCCAAAAATAAACTGGAAGCTTTCATCACTAGTTAAAAGGAAACCATAATTTGAACAGAAGTTTTGCTGACTGTTGATCAAGTATGCCTTGGATGAGCCTGATGTGATAGAAACAAACTCAGCTTTATAATAATAGTAATGAAAGCAGAATTCTTTCATTGAGTGAAATCTCACAGCCCTTACTCATATGAGACTTACATTGGAGGAAACAGTAGTTAAAATGAGTGCACTTTAGAAATGATTACGTTGAGGTTCCAGGTATAACAAAGGGTACTAAAAAGTACTAAAAAAATGTTACAGAAACTGTTTCAGCTTTGCCCTTTGGATTAAAATGTGTCCATCTCTATGACAAAACATGACCTGCTTTGCCATTCCAGAAACAAAATAGACATCTTTATTACTAAGGAAGCAGTAAACCAAAACTTGTTATCATGCAGTCCTTGTAAAGTCCACTGTGGTAAGACCACTCAGTTCTCAGAGCTATCTCCAGCAGGATCACTGCTAAACACCACACTAGGGAATGACCAAAAAGTAGTATATGAGCATCAAACAGAAAAAGAGATCATTGGCTTCAACAATAAACAGCAATACACACTGCACTTTTCAGCACACCCCAAAAACACCTAAGCGCAGGGCTGAGGGCTTCAGGGAGTCAGAAGCTCAGTTTGCTGGCTGCCTTGGACTAGTTTTCTTGCACCACATTCTGAGTTGAAACTGCAAATCTATCACAGGAAAAAGAAAGAACCTTTTGCCTCACCTTTGAGCACACTGTCTTCTGAATGTTTCCTATTTCACATTTTTACACATTGGTCTTTTTTACAGTGATGACAACAGATCCTCCTTCCACAGGAGCAGGCACTGTATTGTGGATGTGGCCATGTTTCACAGTTTACACGAAACAAACTGACTCACCAAGTGCTAATTCCGATTTAGGAATGGGAAAAGGAGAGCTCAACACTCCTACGTCACAGGTATACCTTGCTGAAATCTGTCTGGTCCAACCTTCTTTACAAATGAAGGATTTCCCTATATAACATATGGGACTGGTAAACATACCAAATGCAATGCTTAATAATATTTACAGGATTGGGACTCTTATTTGGGTTTGAGCTTCTAAAAATTAAGTTCTTTCTGAAAGTAGGCCATGATAAGGATTGAGCATTGAAAAAAAAAGTGTTTCTCACAGAGTTTTTCTCTGCTATTAATGTATAATGTCTTGGAGCATTCTCTGGGTTTTAAGGAAGGACATCACCTAATTATAAAGATATTGTAGCCTAGACAGTATGTGATATAAGAATTAGGGGCTACTTGCTGGTGTCAGAACATATAGACCAAAGTCTGCTTTCCATTCCGTGTTTCTGCCTTTATACTGCAAACCTAAGAAATACTATACCAGGTTACAGGAACTAACCATGTGTGGATTTCATCTTCAATTATTTAGATTATTACTTAGATTAAAAATAATTCAAAATATTAAATTCAAAACCATTAAAAGGAGGGAAAAAAACCAATCCCCAAAAGATTGTCTTCAGAGACTGCAAAGCACATAATGTTCTGGTATTCTTCACTAAAAGCACTTTTGCTGGCTTTTCATCCATAAGCTGATGCTTATTTTCCTTCTGTGCAATTCCTTTCAAAGCCATGCATCTAAAATAGATCCTACCTCATTGTCCCAGTTTCCTCTTGTTGTTGCCATTAGTCTATGCAACTTTTTCCATGCATTCAGGACTAAATTTGTTAATCACAAAAAAAGTTAAACAGCACAGACTAGGCTTTGGGGGAGGGGGGGGAGGGAAGAGATGAGATGAATAGGTAAAACTTAAAAAGGAGCAGCATAAAAGAGAGAGTCTTTAAGTCACATACCTCAGTAAAATATTATCTTGCCTATCAAAACAAAAGGCCTAAAAATTCAGCTGCAGCTACTGATTCTCATGTACAGATAAGTACGGCTTGCAGTGACAATCCATGTGCTGATCCTGAGCTATTTAAGCCATTAAATTGAGGTTAAAGCCCTAAAATGAATAACTGGAGGAAAAAAAATACAATAAAATTAAGTCATTACAAGTATTTGGAATAAACGGAAAGTACAGATAGGATTAAATAACAGTATAAAATCAGTACAGAAGAAATTCAGGACAAGAGCTGGGGAGAGAAGAACCTTGTGAGCCAGCTCCCAGCTCTGCACTGCCCAGGTATTCCAAGCGGGAAGCAGCTGTGTGGGTCTGACTGCACACACAGCCCTGGCTCAGGGCATGCTGAGTTCCCTGCCAGGAACCTGCTCCTTCAGGCTATGGAGCATTATACCAAGGAAAATGGTGGAATTTACAGCTACAATAATTAACTATGTTAAACACGCTAGAATTCTCCAATTCTAGAATTAGAGAACGTGCAGCCAGCTTACATTGCCCTCACTCTCCAGGTCTCTCCGCCTGAGAGCGTCGGGTGATAGCTATGCACTAGTCATGCCATAAATTAAATCAACAGCAGCCTATTACATGCCTGAAAGAAATACCTCTCTGACAACAGCTAGAAAAACACAGCAATAGATTTCAAAAAGGATACAACAGACAATATTGCCACTGCTGAAGTGCCTGCTTCCTTTAGGTATAAGCAGTATCACTGTGAGAACCACAGACCGTAATCAAACGTTGACCAGAACCTCCTAGAAGCTATTTTTTAAACCAGTCAACACAGATCTCATTCAAAACCATCACTGCCAGCAACAGCAGCCATGTCTACAGCTATTTGAGGAGGACTACAAGATTTGGAAAAGAAAAATAAAGCTTATTGGTGGAATATATAGGAGTTCAAGACTTAGTATGTAAATATCTCATAGAAAAATCTGTGATCTCCTCACACTAAAGTTCACAGCTGTGAGACAGATCAATCAAGTGATGTGCACAGTGCGGATGAAGAACTGTTACCAGAGCAAAACATAATGAGCTGAAGTTTACCACCTTCTGTTAAAAAATCTATTATTGGCTTGTGTAAGAACAAACAAGGAGCCTGAGAAGAGGCCCATAAGGCAGAAATTCCCCTTTTCTGACCTGGCTCTGAGACTCAGGGAAAGAAAAAGATCATTTCAGTTCTTACCTCACCTATAAAATGAGGACAAAACCTCCCTCACACCAGCATTCATAGTGATTTATTTGTCTGAAATGAGAAGTGATTGATCTACATTTATTAGAATTTCGAATAGGAAAAGGATTGTAGTATAAAATAAATCCTTAAGCTAAACAGCCCTAGCACTTTGAGTATTGAATTGGCTAAAAAATGTAATTACCTTCTCTACAACACCCACACTTGCAGCATCAGAGTGGCACAATACAACCTGTTAATATTAGACAGCAATATTATTTCTTTAACACTGGTTTTTGTCAAAATTCAGTTATTTTTCTTATGGCACAAGAAAAGATGAAAAGACACCACTACTGATAAACCTCCTATTTTACATGTCTTCATTTTTCTGAAGAAGCTGCCTACTGGACTAAATACAGCTCATGGTAATACTTTCAACATTTAGGAAAAAAAATTGAATAAATAGCAAAGTTCTTCGTATTTCACCATACGAAACACTACCATTGGTGCCTCTTTGCTCCAGCATAACTGAAGATCATAATAGTTAAAAATAACTGGTTTTCCATTAACTTAGACCTTCATGATAACAAGTAGTTTTGACAGTTTTTAAGCAGTTTGAGATAACATGCACAAGTAGGTCACAGTTAATACTTGGCTTTAGAAAAATGTCTTTCATCCAGAGAATTTACAGCTCTATGCAAACAAGCCCTTAGGTAAGCAACAATCTATAAGGCTTACTCCAACACCCAAATTCAGTCATGTATGAGTCCTCATAACAACTACTTAACAATGGCTGAAAGTAGTATATGAAGCTTCTGCAAACTGCAAAATTAAAAAGCCCGACTGACGTCAACGGCAGCTCTCCACCAGTTCCAAGAGGCTGCAGAACAGGTCGTGAGAGTGCCCTGGGAAGGACTCCAACTCGACAAAGAAGTGAAAAGGGATTTTCAAAGTCCGTTTCAGCTCCCAGTTCCATCACCAGATTTCCAAAATGATTATTTGTTCAAGCTTCTGGGAATACACGGCTATGCTGCCTCATCTGGCATTTGGTCAAAATATCCACTAGAACTGTGCTATGGGGAAAGTGGCAGAAGAATGTTAAAGACCTTACACTTGTGTAACAGCGAGAGGTGAAGGACAGGTGTGAAGGACTGCAACAACCTAGTCTGTGTAGGGTGGAAGAAAGCAAAGGAAAATTTCAGAAAATTCATCTTAAAGCATAGGTGAGCTGTTAGCCCTCACAGTACTGTTATTTCCATTGCACAAGTAGGGAAGTGGAGTTCCATTTAAGGC
This sequence comes from Actenoides lindsayi, assembly GCA_025331215.1. Taxonomy (NCBI): domain Eukaryota; kingdom Metazoa; phylum Chordata; class Aves; order Coraciiformes; family Alcedinidae; genus Actenoides; species Actenoides lindsayi. Next base: position 3,159 of record WTSP01024631.1, on the reverse strand, counting down.
AAAATTACATGAATTTGTGTTATTAGCTACACTTTACATATTGACTTGCAATTTGTCATAACGAGAGTCACCATATGGGTAGTTTTAGCTCAAAAACAACAGAGCAGAAGAGTTAAAAGGATCGGTCCAAAAGTACAGAGGCACCACTGGATTTCTTCTGTCATCTGTTGCAGTCAGTTCACTAGACCATGCTGCCTCCTGGAGCAAAAGAGATGAATAGAGAACTGCACAGATTGAACACTGGTAATATTTTGATGGTTTTTACTACGCTTTGAATATCTTCTGCAGTTTAGTAATAAAAAAGGCACAGGTGAATGTTTAAGGCTTCTGCTGTTCTTCTTGTGCTTAATATATAACCAACAGACAGCTCCAAGTGCCTGATGCATTCAGAATAATAATGACCACCTTTCTGACAGCTAACACAACATAAAATATTAATAATCAATATTTGCTAAGTATGCAGACCCTGATGATACAGTGGTTTTAAGAAGACTGCATATGCATGAGGTAATCTGCCTTCATGAAGCAAAGGGCCCCTATCTGACACTTGAACAAAGCCCTAACCCCTTAAAGAATCACTTCTTACTCAAGATACATTCTCATGAGTAACCTCATTAAGACCAATCATACCACATACGTGTGTAAAAGTACGTTCATATCTAAAAATTTTATAGCAGTAGTGTTTCAAATGGTCACTAATAACAATGGTCTATACTGCTTTAGACAGTAAATTTTCAGTGGGTGGTGATGGTAAGATCAGGCCACTGGTGACAGAATGACACTTATTTTCCAAGTCTATTTGTTAAAATGGAAATGCAGGTATCAAGAGGAATTAGTATCTTCATCTATGAATATATATGTGTGGTTTTGTATCAGCTTAACTAGATACTAGACTGGTGTTGCACTCCCAAATCAAAAAGCTAATATATATATTAGCATTCATAAATCTTAGTCACTACTTCCCGAAAGTCCTATGGACTTTCTCTCTCCCTCCAATTAATTATTCTGAAAAGACTAGATGGCACAGGCGAGGCTGAGAACGAGTTCACCCTTCTTCTCCAGGCAGCTCTCCAGCAGAATCAAGCAGGCATCAAACATCATGTGTTGTGCAGATGAATAGGGAAGAGGGATAGTGGGGGGAGGAAAAGGGAATATGGCCAGTGGAAATGTTCCTTGGCTTCCCATTCTGTACGGTTCAGTTTTGGTGAGTCATCTGCAGAGCAGAAATGGCAAAGTTTTTCTGCTGCTCCCTCAAATCCAGGTACCCCTTTGAAGACAAATCTAATCCATGTGGGTTTTCCCCACAAGTAGTAAAGCAACCCTAGCACAGCACTGATGCTAATATACTTAGTATTCCTCCAGAAATGGATTCTTCAGAGACTCATATAGCCCATTTCTTCCTAAAGCAAGAATTCTACTGTGCCACGAAGAATTATGCTGCTCTAACACACCATTTATTATTTATAGCTGAAATGGGTGTGATGCTTTAGGAATATGGTCACAAAACGCTGAGGACCTTTCAGCAGTCACACAATGCCTTTCATGTGCAGAAAGCTCATTTGGACGTCAGCAGGAATCCAAGAAAATGAACGAGCTGGTGGTCCATGCTGAGCACTATTTAATACATTAAGATGTAAAGTAATAGAGAGATGACCAAGTAAGATGTATCCCTGCATTCAGGGGTTTGTTAATTTGTAATACATAAATTTGACAAAGTATTTTTTTCAGTTCAGAGATAACTGGGAGTGGTTTTACTTGTCATTCTTGTGCAGATAATTTTCTCTCTTCGGGAGATGCTTACAAGTATTTCTGCTTTGTTATGCCAACGTTCAGAAAATGCTTAACTTTATGCCTCTAGTCCTTTAATTGGTACTAACTATAGTCAAAAACCCTAAAAGCATCAGTCCCTGGGCCACACCTGCATCAGCTTCTCATACTGGAAGCGGAAGTTTGGGACAAGACAGATCTGCAGTCAAGGAGGTTGATCTGCTCATCTCCAGCCCAGAATTACCAAACACACAGTCACAGCCTACGCAGAAACGCGTGCAAAGGACAAAGGCTATTCAAGTTTAGGCCGTTATTAAAGCAAACGCAAATTTGAAGTAAAAGTTCACAATGCTAATTTCAAACCAGATGCAAATGTCCACCAGAGGTACAATCTGACGATCGGATTTACCACCACACCCGAACGGCAGCACTGCTTTACAATGACAGGACAAGGCAGATGCCTCACTGGCGCTCAGCAGGCACGCCAGTACCAAGCAGTTAGTATTTCCTAAGCAGCAAAAACCACCGAGTTCTGACCCTAACCCCCACCTCACCACCATATTCCTTTCTCTCCACACATACGCTACCATCATCATCTAAACCGCACCAAACCGCCGCACCCCCGGGACCCGCACAGCCGCTCCCCGGGAGCTGGGAAAAGGCGAGCGGGGTTCCCACCCCTCGCCCGGCAGGTGCGGCTGGGTGCCCGTTCCCGAAGGATGCTCAGCGGTGCTTAGCCCTGCTGCAGCTCGCTCCGGAACCCCTTCCACGGTCGAGCCGCAAAATGGTACCGGGCAGGCGACAGCCGGTGACGGGAGCGAATCTCCTCGCCTCCCCCTGATCCGAAACCCCGCGCAACCTCCGCCCAAGCGCAGCGAGCGGGGCACTGCAGCACGGCAAGGCGAGCAAGGTCAAGCGCGGCTCCTTCGCCCGCGCCCAAGCCGCCGCTGGCAGGGACGCGGAGCCCGGCGCGGCGCGGCAGAGACCCACCTCTGGCAGACATGGCTCAGGCGGGCGGGGAGCCGCGGAGCTCCGGCGGCGGCGGCAGCGCACGGCCCGCACCGCCCTGCGCCCTCCGCGACGCGGCGGCCAATGCGGGGAGGGGGCAGGGAGGCGGTGGCGCTGGGCTGGGCTGGGCCGGGCCGGACCGGGCGGGTCCGCGCCGCTGCCGCGCTCCCTCCTTCCCTCCCTCCCTCCTCTTCCTCCCTCCCTCCCTGGCCGCCGCGGTGCGAGGCGGCGCCGGGGTCCGCCCTGCGGTGCGTTTGCCAGTGCGGGCCCCTGTCCGTGTGCCCCGTGTCTGTGTGCCCCGCGGACCGGCCTGCCGGGGCGGGGGGGGCCGAAGGGGCCGCGGCGGCTCCCGTGAGGCGGGACTGCGCGCTGGGACCGGCGCCC
>WTSP01024629.1:59751-81860 GCA_025331215.1 Actenoides lindsayi | reverse complement strand
GAGAAGGCTCTGGGAAGACCTTATTGTGGCCTTCCAGTATCTGAAGGGGGCCTACAAGAAAGCTGGTGAGGGACTTTAGGCTGTCAGGCAGTAATAGGACTAGAGGGAATGGATTAAAGCTAGAGATAGGTCGATTCAGGTTGGACATTAGGAAGAATTTCTTCACCATGAGGGTGGTGAGACACTGGAACAGATTGCCCAGGGAGGTGGTGGAAGCCCCATCCTTGGAAGTTTTTAAGCCCAGGCTGGATGTTACTCTGAGTAACCTGCTCTAGTGGGAGATGTCCCTTCCCAAGGGATGGGGATTGGAACTAGATGATCTTTAAGGTCCCTTCCAACCCTGACAATTCTATGACAATTCTATGATTTGAAACATTATTTTTTTTTTTTGAACATTGAAAGGTTGGACTAGAAGATCCTTGAGATCCCTTCCAACCTGGTATTCTAGGAGTCTATGAATGTCATCTTCTCTAGTTTAACTATTTCCCTGCTAGTTATACATGGAACACAAATATCCTGATAAGGGAAACAGGAGCTATAGACACAAGCTCAATCACATCTAATCATCTGAGCTAATTTAATTATTTAGTTTTCTTAAATTGTCTTAAGCTAAGAAATACCTATTCAGAATTTCTCTGGTTTTTGATACAGAACTAGTGGAAAAAAACCCTCAACTTCAATCATGACCCAATTGGGGCTTTTTTCCAGATTTTTATGATCTTTTACTTGCTCTCAGAAAATTACTTGGATATACAAAATATCCATCCTTTATTATGTCTTATATTAATCTTAATTTCAAAAAACATTTGAACAAAGAGGAGAGAAAACTGCTCTAAACCAATAAGGTATATGCATATGTTGTTTTTCTTTGAAGGTAGAAAGCTGTATCTTGAAAAGATCATTTTCTCCAAAATCTCTTAGTGGCTTTTTGCTGCTATGCATTTTATCCTTCACATAGTGGTGATAAATTAACTCATTCTCTTCGTCTCTTCTGCCTCTCAGAATGGTTTTTAAGCCTCATAGTTTTCTTTCAACTTCTTCTTCACTCTAACAGAACAAATATTATAGCTCATTGGAAATAGAACAGAATCGAAAAAAAAACCTCACCAAACCCTCAAATCTATTTCTAGCTTTAAAAAAAAGTCCTGAGAATCTTCTAAAATAAATTGTAAGTCATGGATAATATAACAGGAAATTGCATTCGATAGTGACACTTCTATTCTTATGTTGTTGTGCATCCCCTTTGATGCTTGACTCAATACACAAAGTACTGGAGTTGCTGATTTGCATTGAACTTCCTGAAGGGGAAAAAACATGTTGCTTTATATTCCAACTGAAAATTTGCACCAAATTTCTTCTCAGTACCATAATTCTGTTAACATTAAGTGATTTTCTATTAACTTACTCTACACAATAAGAAATGAGAATCAGACTTCTTGTCCCTGACAAACTTTTTAAAATACTAGCTGAAAGAGAATGGTACCTTTGGGTGACAGCAAAATTAACAAACCCTGATGTGTACATGTGGAACAAATTCCTTGTGTGTCCTTAGAATCATTGTTACACAGCTTCTCAGTAGAGCAATTTCTTTTAATATTTTTGCAATTTAACAATGAGTTACACATACTTTATCCTGTCCTAAGACACAAAAGCCTTTACTGTATGGGAAAATTACAGCAGTTTGGTTTTTTGTGTGTTTTGTCAGGTTTTCTTGTGTGTTATTTTTCCCCTCCTTACTGAGCATTTTGTGACCTATGTAGAAAATAGGAATTCAGACTAAAAAAGATCGAAATAGTGTTAGGCTTTTTCAAGTTATAATTTCATTCCAGAGTAAGATACCCACAGATCTTAATCTGTTAGATTGTTTGGATTTGTGAGTATCTAAATCCAATATTTACCATACAGTTAACTATATCAAATTTATTTGCAATAACCTTTCCCTCCTCCTTCCACCTGCATGCATAGGTCCAAACATCTGCAATGAAACAATTCTATTCAGAAGACTGAGTGTTTAGTTTCTTAAGTAACTTATTTCTCCTCAAAGACTCACTTGGCCTACTCATTTGGTTTCACCTGGGACAGAGTTAATTTTCTTCCTAGCTAGTGTAGTACTGTGTTTTGGATTTAGGATGAGAATAATGTTGATAACACACATGTTTTAGTTGTCGCTGAGCAGTGCTCACACTAAATCAAGGATTTTTCAGCTTCTTATGCTGCCCTGCCAGTGAGTAGGCTGGTAATGCACAAGAAGCTGGGAGGGAACACAGTCAGGATAGCTGACCCCAACTGCCCAAAGCGATATTTGACACCATATGACTTCATACAGAACAATAAAATTGGAGGGAGTTGGCTTGGGGGTGGCAACCCACTGCTTAGAGACTGTCTGGGCATTGTTCTGTGGGTGGTGAGCAATTCCATTGTGTATCAATTGTTTTGCATATTCTTTTATCACTATTATTATATTATCTTCCTTTTCTGTCCTATTAACTGTCTTTATTTATTATTTATTTATTTATGTATTTATTTATTTCAACCCATGAGTTTTAACATTTCTCCAGTTTTCTCCCCCATCCTTTTGGAGGGTAAAAAGCAAGTGGCTGTGTGGTGTTTCGTTGTTGTCACAGAGGCACCCACAAAACAACCAGCAGCCACTATCCAAAATGGGGGTTTATTGCAACCAAAGATGCCCATCACTTCTTCTGACCAAATGCAAGTTTGGATGTCTGTTGGGAATTAACTACTACATAACTAATTCCTAAACCTTAAAGAAAGATGAAGCAGAATGGTCACACACTCACTTATCCAGGGGAAACCTCCCCCACCAGAGTTCCCAAGATACCACGCACCCAAAGCAGGGTGCGAGGCTTACTCAATCCACAGAGACTCATTCAATCCATGGAAGTATCCTTGGATGGTATGTCCAAAGGGAGGATCCAACTGCCAGGCCCACTGTTCTGCAAAAACCAACACCTCTGGCTCTTAAGTAGGGCCTAAGGCTGCATCTTCTACAGCTACCAGATGGGCTTAAATCAAGACAGTCCTTTTTGGCACCCAAGGTGGGGCATGAAACATTGAGATAACAACAGATTTGACTAGAGCAAGTTAAAGCACACTTATTATAAACATTCATTATATTAAATAGTCATTGGTCACAACGTGATTTATTTGCTTTCAGAGTTGTACTTGTTCTCAGAGTTGTGTTGTGTAACACCTTACTTGTTGTATATGTTCCCCATTGTGCTGTTTACCAATTCTGGGGGCTGGATTAAGGCTATCAAAAGTACAAATCATGAGACTAATCTGGTATTTGTATTCAGCATTGCCTTAATCTCTGTACTTTGGGAACCACCTTATTAGAAACTATTAATAATTACAGTTTTTACCTTGTCTCCTTGGAAAGCCAGTCTATGGGGAGACAAAAGGGAAAACTTTTTCCCTCTCTTTCCCCTTCCCCTTCCTCTTCTCCTCCAGGCTAGTTACAATAGCTCTTGAGAATTTTTATTATCCTTGGGATATTCCTACTAGCATGTTCCTATTGCTATGTTTCCTGAATGTGTTTCAGGTCTTATTTGAAGTTAAACAGCTATTAAAGAATACCACCAGAGATCTGCCCCGAGGTTAGACAATTATGAGTGTCAGGGTATGTCAGATAGTATGGGCAAGTACCTAGGACAGTGGACATGTCCAGTGTTTTGGAACTTCACTCCTCAACAAGTGCAGAATCCTGAAAAACTAGTAAAATATTTGAAAAAGTTTCCTGTCACACTGATAACTCCAAACAGACACAAATTGCTGCAACATGCCAGAGCCTGTGCCTGCCAAGCCCTGTTCAACACTATTGCCTTCAAGGGGAAGAAAAGTTTTCTGGGTCAGATGACAAAACTTCAGGCGTTGTGGACACTCCAACCCTGGCGAGAGGCGTAGTGGCTACTCCAGCCGCTGCAACAGACTCAGTGGCTACTCCGATCCTGGCAACAGGTACCGTGATTACTCCAGACCTTGTGACAAGCACTGCAGCTGAACCACAGAACCAATCCATTCTGGTATCAGTCACCCCTATGCACAAGAAAGAAATACTGGATATGAAAAATCAGCTTGTTTAGTAAGGGAAGAAACTCCCTGAAAGAGAAAGAAGTGATGAGGCAATGACCCTGGAATTAGAGGGTAGGGAAGCCAAGCTGCTGGGATACTTTCTAGGGAAGAGGACATTGACAGAGTGATTGGAAAAGGGGCACAAGCTGTGTGGCACTTAGTTCCCAGCTGGGCTAAACCTTGATACCTCCATGTGAAAGGGTTCTGCAAGATTTCAGAAAATAATTGTTATCACTCTTTTCTGGTGTAAAAAGGAGATCTGTAGAGCAACCCAGGAATAATCTGCATGGGGTGACTTCACAGAATGATTAATTTACCTTAATTCTATCCATTTCTTGAATCAGTAGGTACTGTCTGGAGTTCACCTGCTGTATAAAGGCTTATATAATTACGCAAATAAAAAATAGCCAGATGCTGGGCACAATTGTCTAGCACAGGCTTCTTTGTAGACAATATGTCTTATACGCTTTTTTTTACAGCATCTGTAAATACTTTGAAAATAAAACTGCAAGCTGTTGTTCAGAATGAAAATAAATTAAATGTGAAGCCAACAGTTAAGAAACATGTCAATCTGGAGTCAGTAAATGCACCCACTGAGTAGGGAAGCCAAAACAAATTCATATTACAGAAATGCCTCTGTCACAAACTGGCAGTATTGTGTCAGGGCTTAAAATAGTGAATCATTCAAGAACATTTAACCTTGGTTTCTCTGCTGGCATAATGAATTAACAATAGGTTTGATGTTGAGTTTTATGATTTGTGCTGAGAAATGGACTGAGACTACCAATTCATTCCTCATTAATCATTGAAAGATAATTACTTTCAGTTACTATCATGTGGACTGGACTTGAACCAATGTCTTTCAGGATAAAAAGAAGTGTACTTTCTAAACTAGTAAGAGGGTCAAAATCCTTGCTTATTGTTTTTATCAGTTTTCATTTTGACATACACAAGGCACCTGGGTAAAATGAAAAATAACACATTTTGTAATACATAGATGAACACATGGAAAATTAAGAAGCAAAGTTCTAGTCATAACTAGAACACTGAAAACAAAGTTCTTTTTGTTTTGCTTTGTTTTGTTTTGTGTGTTGTTTCTGGTTTGGTTTTTTGTTTGTTTTATTTTCTGATTTTGTTGCTACTGTTTCATTTTGTTTGGGTTGTGGATTGTTTGTTTGTTTGGGTTGGGTTTGTTTTTGGTTTTTTGTGTGTGTTTATTTTGTTACTATTTAAATTTTTGTTTGATTTTAATTTACCAATATCTTAATTTTAGGTCTAGAGAGATAGTTGGCTACTATGTAAGCAGATATTTAAAATATTTATGCTATCACAATCTAGAAGCTCTTAATAAATTTCTGTGTCATGTTTTTTCCAAAATCCATTTCAATGTTGTGTGGTCCATTTTTTAATTAGTTTACTTGAAATGGTGTAATATTTGTCAACAGAAATAGGAAGCCACTGTTTCTAATGGGCAAAGGAAGGATGATAGGATTTTCTTAGACTTGTAAACAGAATTCTTGACATTTATGGTAACCAAATCGATCAAGATACATTGTAAAATAAAGGGTTAATTCTACTTTAAACAAAGTCCTCAATATTACATTTGTAATAAGATTTCTATACAAACAGCATAAAAAAGGTGAATAGTATTTTCCTAACAAGGTGAAGCATTTTATTTCAGTGATGCTAAACTGCATAAAATGAAGACTTAACTTAAATAAGTAACTAATAGAAAGTTCTATGCAGGAAAAGTTATCAAATTCTGTAGCAATGCCAATTACATTCCTGAAAAGTTTGCACTTGAGGAGAGATGTAGAACTTCGAAGCTCAAACATCATCAACATTGAAACGACCTTTTTTGTCTAAAAGATATTCCATTTCCAGTATTATTTCTACACATATACTGCCCCAGGTTGCTACAGAGAATTGAAAATTGTATTTGTATAAAGAGATGCAGTGCCACCATATGCCCAGCAGGCTTAAAGCTGTTGAAAACTTGGCCTGTGGAATTCATTAGAGTAAAACATGTTTTAGACCATCCTGAATGAACAGCAACAATAATATAGCAGGTATGGTCTCAAGATACAGAAGTGCAATTTTCTCTTTGTTATGAGCTATAATTGGTGAATATATTAGTATTTGCAACTTGCAAGGAAGAGAGATATTGCCTGCTATTGGCTTCACAAATATTTGTAACAGCTTTTCATCCTTTGCTTTCATGAAGGGTATGACATTCAAGTGTCATGGACTGGAAGGAAAGAAGTGTGATATTGTTCTTGGAAAACTAAATGTTCCCCTAGCTAGAAGGACTGCAGCCAGGAATCTTTCCCAAGGACAAAATTAGAGATGCTTATGCATTTATCGTGAAACGATTTTCCATAAAGTGTATCTCTTCTCTGTAGGTGGCACAGAATGCAATTAATTAATTCCTAGAATTAAAATGCAGCAACACTTATCTAAGAGATTAATAGATACCAGGCAGATTTGATGTATTTCCAAAGCTCGCTTCAGTTTATTTTTGAATGATATACTGTATTTTCATAAATACACAATCATTAGAAAAAAACATTAAACAAATGCAGAGAAGTGAAAATAATTCTGTTTGCCAAATTGGTTATGCTTGAGGCAAACACAAAGGTTGGAATTTTGGGGTTTATTTTTTTATTTTTTAAATAGAGCAGCATTACTATTCCTCCTAGTTTCATTTTCATTTAAGCATTTTCCTGGTTGCCTTCCACAATATGCTTTTACAACTAATAAGGAAAAAAATATCTGTAGCTTTAATAATTGCTTTCATGATTTGTGCAACAAGTATTACATTAAAGCAGTCTTTTTAAAACCACATTTTCCTTCTCTACTTTCTTACCTAAATTGCCAGTTATTTGTGGTACCTTTATTACATATTCCCTAGAATGTTAGTAAAGGTATAGAAATTTGCTTTTGTCCAAATATTCAGCTGGCAACAGATTTCATAATTATGAAGTAAGCCCAAATCAGTTAAAAATCTAGCCCCAGAGAAAAACAGAAAAATCTCACTCTTTAAAATGTTATAAGGCATGCATGCACCTGTTCTGTTCTTTATATTCATGAGATTAAGGTGGTCAGAATATAATACTTCAAATAAAATATAGCAGCATTTATCTGATGTATGTCCAGGTATGCCACTATGTTAATTTGCTGCCAAACCAGAGATGGTAGAACCTATTCAACAGCAATAAAAAAAGTATGATATGAAACTTGGTTGTTCAGAGGGATCTTCTTAAGCGTGGAAACATAAGCATAACATGCCAGCAGTCCTGCCATGTTGCCTTCTTAGCCCCAGAGGGAAAAAAACAGTATTGAAGTAAATGACAAGTAGATATGAAATCAAAAACGTCAGGCTTTTAATCCAAACAAAAGATTTAATTTTTTTTAATTCCTTCTTTTTTTTTATTAATCTGAAAAGAAGATCAACTAGATTTGAAAGACAATTCTGAGTTATGAATGACGTATGAGTTTTTCTGAATAAAAAGGGACTTCAGTGTTCTTAAGTGTTATGAGTCTCTCCTTCACTTTTCATCATTTAAAGTTCTGTTTCTGAAGTCCACTCTTACAATGAAAACTCTTTACAGTCTGGTCCAAAGGACAGTTCAGTAAACATAGTTTAGAAGAATTATATTCCATCTCCTATTGTGTTACCAGATCTTCTGATTACTTTCCCCAAACACTACAATTTCCTTTATTAAGATGTTTGATACACCATTTGTTGAACTGTTTTCTAAAAGAGTTGATACCTTTATAAGAAATGAATGTATATGGTTTTACCACCTTTTCACTGTACTTAATGCCTTTCTTTGTAAATATCTTTCTCCACTGACTTATAAATTGTATGAAGTATACTTTAGTTCTGATTTGTAAAAGTTTGGGGGGTTTTGATTTTATTACTGAAAAACTGAACTCTTAAAGCTCTGTCAATGCTCTAATATAACTAACTCATGAAGAACATACCTGGAATAGCAGTGATACAAATAGTGAAAATCTATGTTTAAGAAACTTGCAATGTTATTGCCCCTAGTAATGTTACTTAACATTGCTTTTGAACTATTAAAAATTGACATGTCTCCATTATTTGTTCTAAAAAACTATTTCATGCCTTCTCTATTAAGTAATATTTCTGTTTGTTTCTAATGTGATAGTGCACAGTAAAAACCCCATCTGCAGAGTACAGGGCAGTGTTTTCTGCATTTTGGATTATTTCTGGGAAATAAATTTGCAAGTTTAAAACAGAAAGAGGAAAAACAACACATTATAATATTTTATGAAGCTTGAAAGTTCACTGTCACATGTATTTAAATACTTTTATTTTTGGAAAAATATCTCATATTAGGAATCTTGTTGATAAAATAACCTCTAAACAAAAAAAAGGGGAGTAAAAGCAGAATTTTTATACACATTAATTATTCTTAACAAACTGTAGTTTTAATCATATATTCTACATTGGCTAACTATTGGACCCCACCTAGTCACCCTCTCATTCCTGTCCTTCAACAGGACAGGGGAGAAAAAAGGATGAAGAATATCATGGATTGATGAAAAACAGGGAGATCATTTACCCATTACCACTGAAGGAAAAACAGACTTGAGTATAACTAATTTATTAACAGTTTAAATAACCCCAGGGGCTCCAGCTCCTGAGACCGCAGGCCAGGGGTGCCCACACTCCTAGTCTGACTCCTGAGCTGGCACCATATTCCACTCACACACACAGAGGTATCACCAGTAGCTGTCACCAAGTCCTTGCAGCACACATGCACACAGGATACACTGAGATTATGCAGAGATATAGCCCCACCTCCTGCAGCCCCCTGCTACCAACATCTGAGCACCTACACTCCATACGTTATTGTTTTAATGTTTAGAGCTACCATCCATTTTCTAAAAACATGATTATTCCAGAAATTTTTGTTCATGACTTGGATTCATTATACTCACACTCTAGGAATTGGGCAGCTTCTTATATAAATTAAATTATCAACTAATTCCTAAAGGAGCAGAGTGAATTCTCATTAACTTCTAAACCTCAAAGACATAGGAGTTTCTATCCTTATCATGTTCCTTCGTGGTATTTTTTTACACTCACTGTAAACCATCAGGCAGGTCATGTGCAAAGTGAAATTCAGATGACTAGTCTTGGATGCCTTTTTCAGAATAGAATTAACCTGTTTGCAAACAGACCCCTTTGCCAATATCAAATCTGCTTCAACCCCAGACTTTTAGTCTGGATGGATAAATTCCAGGTTTTCTAAAAATGACCAAAGACTATATGACACTATTTCCCTTCATCAACAGGAAGCAAGGAGAACCAAAGTCTTTGCTTTTTTATTATGTGAATAGACCTTACAAAACTACATTCTCACTTACCAATACGAATTACCACAATGTACTTTCTGAAGACTCACCTGTGCCTGTAGCTCAGAAAACTGACTGATCTTCTTGCCAATTTTCTAGATATATCAATTCTTTCTAACTACTTATTACCCCATTTCTTTATTTCTGTACTACTATCATATGTAATCCATGACAACACTGTCTGATACCCTTATCAAAACAGAGTTTTCAGAATATGTATAGTATCACCCTGGGCAGGTGTTTACAGAACTTCATTTAGGCTCATATTTTTTAATTTCATCTCAGCCAATTATACACAAAAAAAGTATTTAATAATTCTCTTTGTTCTTCCCATTTATATGAGAACAAGCTTGACCATCTTAGCTTCTTTGCACAGTAGGAGGCAGTCTGATGTGGTTAACAGCAACAGAAGTTGCTTTTTCAGCAGTCTTTGACAAGTTTTGTGTCCAAGAAACAGTTGTTTATCTGCATTTCTGGGCTTTCGTACTCCAGAACTTGTAGTGAAACTAGGTATTGTTCTGGCTATCTGAGGCAGTTTATGATTCTGCTGGGCTAGAATTTCAGTACAAGAGACTCCTCTTGTTCTCTGTAAGGGAAACTTCTAGAAAAGAAAACAAAACACCTCCCACTAAGATCTTACATATCTTGTTTATATTTACATTTTTTATTTCTTCTCTAGGGCACTACTCCTAAGTGATAAAACAACATGTTGACTCAACAGTTTGTTATCTTTTGTCTTGGAAGGGAACATAAATGCCTTCCATTTTGAGGTTAGACACACAAAACATAGTTTATAATCACAGACATAAACCTGTTATTTTTTAAGACCAAACTTGAATATGTTTTAATCTGGAGTTAAAAGTCTGATTTGATGACTTTGGAGACTCTGTTGTTGGAGAAATATTTGTAGAAAACCTCTAAACAAACAATAGAGCCCAGGATGCATAAACTGGGCCTTGAAGTAAGTTCTAATCTTCAAACCTCTTAAACTGATAGAACTGATAGACTGTTAGAAAACTGTAAAAAAATGTGACAAAGAACACAGAAGAAAGAAAAAAAAAAGTAGATCCTTGATTTTCCTTATTTACTTACACTATTCTAAGTCTCTAGGCTCAGTTCAGTCCTCCTTGAGTCTCAAGGCTTTCCAGTTTTGAACTTTGTTAAGTTCCATGCTTCTATCATAAGGATGTCCTGTCATAATATGTGTAAACATGGATCTGTAGCCAGGATAAGGCTATTTATGAGTGTCACAGAGTGAAAGGATGGTAAGTGTAGTGGACTATGCTGGGGATAGAACAGTGATGACAAAGATTGGAGAGGACACCATAGGTCTACTTCAGACTCTTGTGGGGGGATGCTCTTGCTGGCTCTTAGCAGACATATGACATTCTATACCCAAATATGGCCTTGTGGATATATCTTTCCCTCTATCTCTACTTGCTCATATCCCTTGCCTATACAGTGTTCTTTGGAACCAGGAGCCACTTCCCAGCAGGAAGAGTGATGGGTGGGTGGAGAATGAGTCTTGGAGAGAGCATACATCCAGTGAGCAAGGAGTTGCAGAACCCCCCAAAAACCAATCAGACAAACAAACACACACCAAAATAATGAAAAATAAGAGGTTTAAGTACCATCACCATAGACAGTATGGATAATTTGTATCTATAAGAATCTGGCAGCATAAATGTGCTACATCTATAGGAGGCTGCTGTTTTGGGCAAACCAGCACTCAGGATTTTGGGTTACCTAATTGCAATGTGAAATCTCCATAGTGGTGTAATTTATTTCAGTTGAATTTAAATATATATTGTCTGAATCTCACTTCACAGCTTGTGTCAAGACTGGTTTAAACAGATTTTATAAACTTAGTTCTTACAGAACCTAGAGTATAGAATTTTCAGTTTTCAGAATAATCTCTGTTTTGAGGAATCCACAGTTTGGAACAAGACATTTTGAAATAGTTCCCTAGGTGTATAAGTAACCTGGAGATACCTTGTAAGAATTTGTCTTACCAAACGTGTATCTTGAAATTGAGGAGCAAAATTCTAGGTAGAGAGAACAACCACTCAAGTCTTTGAAATACAGAACAACAGTTGTGACCATTTTTGTTTGTTTCTTTGTGGATTTTGTTTATTTGGAGGGTTTGGTTTCTTTGTTCACTTTGTTTGGGTTTTGGTTTTTACTGTAGAAGAATAAATAATACTGCTTAGAGTCTCGTCAAACATATTGGCTAAAATACTTGAATAAAGATTCAGGCCAGATAATCCCTTTTAGAGATAGAGGATGGACTGTATGACTTTCTGAGATCATTAACAGCCTTCTGAATTTATGTGTCGGGATCAAGTTTGATTTTTACTGAGCTTCCATAACATAACAACAGCTTAATGTATTTTACACAAAAGAAAAAGCAGTCAAGGAAAAAGAATTAAATGGTGGAAATCCTTGCTGATTAAACAGTTTAGTAATTTCCAGACATGTATAAAAATCTATTTATATTTTTATTAATAATATTTATCAGGTTCCAAAAGAAGTGTTATAACTAGCACACCCACTAATTGTCAGTTGATGTTTTTTCTATTTAATCTTAATACCACCATTTTATGTGTCAACTAACTAGTTTATTTGCTTTTAGCATATTATAAATAACACAGAAATATAAGAGAAATGACTACAGCATAGTCTATATTTGTGGTTTCATTGAACTTAAATACCTGTGGATTAGCTAATTAAACTGCAGTGGAGACATACCCACAACTTTTTTACCTCACAGAGTGTAATCAGCTCTCATTACAGTAAAGCTTGAACATTAAGAGCAATTATCGTCTCTTCATTCTTTTTCAAATATCCTAAACTTTCAATTATTAGGTTTCAATATTCAGACTTAGCCTTAGAATGAATCATTTGTTATGACTGGGAAAAAAAAAAAAAAAAAAAAAAAAAAGGCTTTTTGGAATGAATATGGAATATCTAAATCTTGATACTTACTTTCAGAATTTATTCCTTTTATTTAAAATGCTGAATATGTAATTCCATTACCATGAAAACTATTTGTAATTGGATTACTTTTAAGAATTAATTTTGCTTTTTATTTAGCTATGAAATACTGAATGCCTGTTACCTAATTATGGATATATGTAGTTGTGTATAACTCAGCTAATCAAAAAATTAAAAGTGGATACTAATATAGAAAGAAACAAAAACATTTTATAATTTGCATTCGGAAATTAATGCATAAAATTCAATCTTAGAAGTAAGATGAAGAGATTTATATCATAGGTTGCTCACTGCATTCATAGTCACTGCCACACATAACTGATATGGGGCTCAATGCATAATTTAATTCTGGGGTGAGCTAAATTTTAGTCCTATTATGTTACAGCAATCCCCACTAAGGAAACAATAAAATAAAATAATAAAATGTTAATCCAATTATTATTTTTTTTTTTTTTAAGTAATAGAGGTCAATTGGAAAGCAATAAATCCAGCCTTCAGCTGAGGTGGAAATGTTTTGGAATACTGTTGTTATAAGTTTATCCAAGAATGGGTGGAAAAACTTCATACCTACTACAAGTTAAGAAGTTTCAGCACTTCCTGAACCAGAACAAGGATTAGTCAGTTAAGGAACTCCCAGAATTACAGCTGTGCACTCAAGAAGTCCCTTCAAGAAACCAGAAGAACTAGAGGGGTAGTGTCTTTAAATAGGGAACCATACAAAATACCAGATTACCATGTTTTGGGGTTTTTTGCTGATTGTATCCACAAATCACAAATATTGGATTAAATTCAAAGCAGATAGTTTTCATTTGTCTTTCTGATGTATCAAATTCTTGCTATTGATTCCAAGGCCAAAAATTTACCCATGAACTTATGAAATTCCAGGAATGTGTACAATTTTAAGCAATGAATAATGGGAAGGCAGAATAGATGCTGGCTCTCTTAAAGTATTTCATATTGTCATCTATTAATGTGTTCATAGTCTTATTTGATGCCAAGTACCTTTAATACATGATCAGTAATTCATAGAAAAGCCTGCAGCTGACTACTAAAAGTCAAGACTTTTAGCCCTCAATAAAAAAAAAATTAAAATTTATTTTACTCTGATGAGAAAAAAGATGGAAGTTTCTAGAGTTGTGGGAGTTTCAGTAAACGAATTAACATTGAAAGGTTCTGGAGAAAAGCTTTTCATGTATAGTTTACTTAATGATCAGAATCTTCAGTTTCCATCTCTCCCCAAGACAATTGTTCAATAACCAAATTTGCTCAAGAAAAGAGAAGGATTTTGCTCCCAAGTTCTTCCTGGGCTTAAACTACAATTTTGTTGCACAAAAAAGAGGACATTTTGTTTGTGTAGGTTAACTTTTCATAGTAGCATCTCTGAAAATTAACACCAACAAAGTTACAGTCAGAAATTGGTAGAGGTCTGATGGAACCCCTTAAACACTAACCAGAATCATAAAAAAAGAGACAGAACTTTTGAATTGTGGAAAGAGAAGGTGAATAGTTGCCTTTTTAACGACAATCTCTGATCAAAACCTGAGAACAATCTAACTTCTGTTTCTGGCATTCATTATGAAAGCTTTTTCTATCCCATAGTTCTCATCAATTCCCTCTTAACCCATAGATATACATAAACAGGAAGAAACACTGTAATTTTAATAATTTTTATTATATTGCAAGCATCTGAGTCTGTTTCTCATGCAATCACTAACACCTCATTAAAAACTCAGAACATCTTTTTCTTATCATATCTTGTTAAGCTCTTAAAAGTAAATTATGACTAAGTGAATTAAAAAAAACAAACCACAAAGCAACAAAAAAAAATCCAAACCAACACCGCAGTAGTTAAAGGGCTTCTTAATTTCCAAATTTGTACTGTTCATAAATATGCCATATAGTTAACCATATTGTTTACTTCTGTTTCTTCAATGAGGAGAAATTACATGCCATCATATAAAGCTCTTGTGTCTTTATCACTTGTTACTGTTTAGTAATCAAACTGACCATCTGCTTACTTACTAATATTTGCCTAGACAAAAGGAATATTTTAATTGACAAAAAATTTCTAAATGCATCCTCCCTATCCATCAAAAACATGGACAGGGTTTATATAAACTTGTGCACATATAGATTTTATGCTTTGTGTTTTTTTTGTACTCTGTGAATAATTATTGCAGTGCTTATTTAAATAACTTGACAAACTTTTTTTCTGAAGTTTGAGTACAGGTAGAAAGTAATTTTCTAATTAATATATTCAACTATAAAAAAAATAAGGACTTAAAAGAAATGCCAATTTTTCCTTTCTTTAATTTCATGCAAAATAAATGAAGCAATATGTATAAGAGTGTAAGTTGATTAAATTCCTCATGGTATATGCAGTCAGATCTATAGTGGAGTTTAGAAACATCACAGATCCTTAAAATACAGTACCCACTCAGGAAATATAAACAAAACCATGGCCACGTAAAACTAAAAGTAAAATTTAACAAGAGCAAATATAAAGATAGGAATCAGAAAATGGATGGAATGCTAGGAACTAATATTTACCATCACTACAGGTACCCTGTTAGAAACTAATTGACACTTCTAGAAAAAGACAAAACATGCAAAAGTGACAGTTACATTTTACTGTCATACAAACTGCAATCACTAAGGACTGTCATTTGTCACACCTCCAATTCAGTGCCATTACATATCTAGACTGCTGCAGAATGGCTAGATTGTAGTAAATGATCAAAAGATAAAACAGAAATAAAATTTAAGATGACACAAAATAAGATAAACTAATCATGAAGATAAAAGTAATGAGTCAAATTGTGGATTGCATACAACTTTTTAACTTGGGAATCACTACTATTCTTTGCCCATTTTTGGTAGAATATATCTATATTTATTATTTCTTTTTGAGAACTAGTCTTTCAGTTAGCTCTCTTAAAAATGAAACTCTCTGTCAAAGCATGCTGCAATTGTTCCATGATTTCTGATAAACAGAATTTTATTATATTAACAGAATTGAATGCTTTCTGTCATTAAAACCCACCCCCCCCCCCATTCTCCTGTGATATTTACTTGTGCTAGGTCATTACCCCTATCAAGCAAAGTCAAACTTGGTAATTCTCATAAAAAGGGTATTTGTTTAAATAATGCATTTAACTCCCATTTACTTCTACTCTAGTCTTCATGTAACACATAGAATTTGAAGTGTAAGTAACAAATATTTTAATTTCAAATGTTACACTATTTTAAAAGAGCTTCTTTTTCAAGAGATTCAAAAAGCTAACTAAAAAACATCATATCTTTAGAATCAATGCTTTTTGTAATACACGATTCAAAATAAGGGAAACATTTCAGAAATAAAATGTACTCTGTAAATTGGTTAAAAAAAGGGCAAAATAATTGTAAAGAAGACATTTTAGAGAAATTGTAATTGTATATGTAAAAACAAATGAGATTTTGTGCATATGGCTTTTATGAACTGTGACATTCTTCAGGTTTTGTATTGAAGAAATGCCTTTCATTTCTTCCCATCAAAAACCAGATTTCTGATCTTTCAGTAAATAGACACATAGGAAATATGCATCATGTGTACAGGGAATGAACCTTGTCTGGTACTAAATCCTGTACCATGCCTGGGAGTCAGCAGCAAAAATTTTAATTGTCCTAGTCAATTAAGTTCCAGGATCTGAGAATACTTTCTGACACTATTTAATATAATAACAGAGACATAGCCATGCTAGGCTTTTATCTCACTCTCTATTGATGCAGAAGATGGGATACAGCTCACTGACCATTTGTTCTATACATATAGCTGTTCCTCAGAAGTAGTAAACACTCTTGTCCTGGATTCCTATAGGATTGGGTTAATTTTCACCAGGAGCAGGGAAAGCACCACAGCCAGGCTAGCCAGCCAAACCAGCCAATGCGATATTCAATACCCTACTGATGTTAGGCCTGCTATGTAAGGGCATACACAGCCCATGGTGAGGAGCACTGTGAGCCAGGCTGTACCCTGCAACCCATGGAGGTTAAATGTGGAGCAGATATCACCTGCAATACATGGAGGATACCACACTGAAGCAGGAAGATGCCCAAAGGAAGATGTGACCCTATAGGACGTCTGAAACGGGCTCTTGGCAGGACCTGTGAACCCATGAAGAGACATGAGCCCACACTGGAGTAGGTTTGGTGGCCGGACTTGTGATTCTGTGTGGGATTCACACTGCAGCATTCTGTTTCTGAAGGACAGGTTCCCTTGTAGAGGACCCATGCTGTAGCAGTTCATGAAGAACTGTAGCCTGTGGGAAGAACTAACATTGGAGAAGTTCATGAATATCTGTCTTTCATGGGAGAGACCCCATGAGAGTGTGAGGAGTCCTCCTACCGAGAAGGAAAGACCAGCAAAAACAGTGTGTGATGAACTGACCATTACCCCCATTCCCCATCCCCCTGAACCACAACTTGGGGAGAATTCAGGGTAAACAATAGTTCATCAGTATTTAGGATAATTTCTTAACATCGTTCTAGATAACAGTTAATAGGTTATCTAAGAGATGGAAGTTCTCCTCACAAGGATATAAGAAATTTTTCATATAGTCTTTTGAGTCTCTTTGGCTACACCTAAAATAGTCTGTTTCCACACAGATGATCAAGCAGAACCTCATTCTGACATGGATTTGTGATATGACCTAATCACAGATCTAAACTGGGAACTGTAAAGTTCCCACTCCTTCCAAAACTGCATAGATCCTGCATATGATTTAGACTTACTAATGAAAGAAAGACAGAAAAAAAATTTGAAACATTGCGACATTTTTTATGGGAATAAATATATTGAAAACTGTGAGTTATTAAGATCCTATGGTTATGATTGTCAGAGAAATGGCCATAAAGAGGAAAATATACAGAAGAAAAATATTAAAGATTGCTTCTATTCCATTTTTATGCAGTATTTCCAACTTGAAGAAAAAAAATTGCAAACATGCATTATTCTTGATATTTTCTTGTGATTTTAAATATGTAGAAAACATTGACAATAATGGTGACTGAAAAAAACCCACCCCACACTTATTATATGGAATAGAATATTCATCATAATCATTACTAGGCATTTATTATGCCTCACTTCAGAAGTATGGACAGTCACCTTAGTTGGTTTTTATATTCAGTCACACATAAATATAATAAGGACCTTGCAGCACTCTGCATAATTATGTATTTGTTACAAGGATTTTTTAAAGAAGTCTTTGTTTCAGATATCTTTATAATTAAATTTTCATTATTTCACTCAATGAAATGATTTCTCCCTGAAATAATGGAAACCGATCTGTGGAAAACAAATTAATTAAAAACCTTTCTTCTTTAGAGCTTATATTATAGTATGCTGCTAACAGCATGCATAATTAATACTATGTTAAAATCATTTAACTTCACAAGAAATTGCAACAATTGCTGTATTTACAAGAATATTTTGGTGTTCTCTCTTTTGTATGCATTTATTCTGTTACTTACTTACAAACAGATATATAAAATGTAATATGATGCAAATTTTTTTGTGCGTTCTGGTTTGATTTGTTGGTTTGGTTTTTTTTTTTAATCAGGTTTACACATAAAACTTGATTATTACTTAAATCAGTAAGTACACCTGGACATTACAAGCATAAATTCTATAGTTTTCCTCTGCTTGTTGAAGATGTGTCTGATATATTTTTTTCATTTGTTCATGTTTGAAATGAATGAAGTTTTTTCTAAAATATGGTTCCTCTTTTTATTTTAGCATTAGATTCTCATCTCTTAATCTTCCTAGACTTGTGTATATCATCTGCAAGCACATACTGTAGCCATGAAACTCATACATTATTAAATAATAAATACTAATGGATATGATATATTGCTACTCCCTTGGATTAATGCCTCCTGGCAATTCTTTTACAGGTCTTAAAGTTTCAGGAGCTGTTCCCAAGTCATCACAACACTTTATAAAAAAGGATAAGCCATTTCTAAATTCATTACTAGCTTTGAAAATAATAATGCACCCTGATAAATGATCTGTTCCTCTATTTTGGACATTATAACACTCATGGCATGCTGAAGCTTTGCTTTTAAAATTATTTTAGCATATATGTGTCTGGTCCAATGTGAGAAAAAATTGCAAAATATCCATCTGGGCAAGAGGCACAAACTAGAACACAGTGAGTTTCACCTAAAAATAAGGAGAAACTTTACTATGAGGGTCACGGAGCACAGGAACAGATTATCCACAGAGATTATGGAGTCTCTTTCTCTGGAGACTTTCAGAATCTGCCTGGATATGTTCCTGATCTAGGCAAACCTGCTTTAGTGGGGGTGGTTGGACGAGATGATCTCCAGAGAACCCTTCCAACCCCTACCATTCTGAGATTCTGTGTTTGAATCTTTCTAATCAACTCTAATGGAATTTATAGAAATCTGTGCTTCATCCAGTAATTCTGATTTCCAAAAGTTCTTCAGATTTTTGTTTGGTTTAATTAAATTGATCGTGCCCGAACAAAAAAAATAAGGACTAAAGAACAGAATACTATATATTTCAGATCAGTACACAAAATATTAGGTACAGGAAATAAGAAAGTTTTAGTAATAATGTCTCACAAGTTATTTCAGTATTACTATACAAATTCTTGAACATGCAGTACCCCTAAACTACTGTCATTTTGTTACTAACATAGCTACCCATTCAAGTTTTCCAGAGATTATGTTTACATGATGTTCTATTCTTATAATATTGGCTAAGGCTCAATAAGAGGGACTACGAGGTTGCTTTCTTATCAAAGATATTAATAAAGATGTTAAGTGATGTAAGAAGCCTGGCCCCTTCCTCCAGCCACTCTGATCTAGGATCTCTCCTGACTGGCCACTGACATGTATATGCTGTGCACGTATCCTAGAGACACACACACAAGAGGACATGGACATGGCCATGACACAACCAGTCACACACAAGGTGCTGCCCCCATCAGCACTCACATTCAGGACTCACATAGACACAGCACAGCCAGCCACATCCCCGCCTCCTCTTACCTGCCAGAGGCAGAAGGTCACTACTGCAGCACACATCTCCCACTCTCTGGGTTCACAAGCACACACACATTTGCAGATCCCCCAAATGAGTTAAAAGAAGATTTAACAATAAGATATAGGAAGACAGGACAGACTGAGGTGACCAGGCACATATCTCAACAAGACCAATGTGTTGACCAGCACCATTTTATGTGGTACCACCTCCTTTTTATAACACTTTCTGTCTACTGCCCCTACTTTTTTGCTCTCTGCTTCCTGTTCTGCACATGCACCCATGGGCTTGTACAGCTCTATCAATTCCTACACCCTTCCTAGTCCAGGCTCCCCCTGTTTTGAAGTGTTATCAGTTGCAATGTCCAAGTTGATCTTCCTGGAAGTGACACCCGTAGTTTCATGATAGCCTGTTGATTAATGTAAGTGGCAAGGTCTGCATCTTGACATTGTCTCCATGTTTGCTTTGTAAGGTCTGTGTCTCTCACTACTTTCTTTATAATTTCATCTTCTTTATCATCTTCTCCCAGCAACTGGTAGGACAAGAGGAAACAGCACCAACTTCTGCCAAGGAATGCTTAGATTGGACATTAGGAAAAATGTATTCACTGAAAAGGTTGTTGAATATTGGAAAAGGCTGCTGAGAGAAATGGTTCAGTGACCATCCCTGGAGGTATATAAGAGATATGTAGATGTGGTGCTTAGGAACATGATTTAATGATGCATTTCACTGTGCTAGTTTAATTAGATTCAATTAACTTAATGGTCTTTTCCAACCTAAACTATTCTGATTCTATGATTCTGTGCTTTGTCCATCAGATTTGTGTCCCTGTAAATACTTGTTTATGGCTTCCTCCTTTTCTTATTATCCTTTGTTAAAGTGAAAAAGACCCTTGACCAGATACCCGTAAAGGATGAACAGACACTCTCCTTCTGCATACTCTTACAAAGGACTTTTGGGTAATGGGGTAGAATCTCTATGAGTGAGTTACTATAGAAATACAGTTGAGCTACATTGATACTACATACATTTGCAATTTTATTTAATAGATTCGTTGAACTTACCTACACCAACAGGAGAAAAATCTAACACGTTTTAGCTTTTTAAGCTTTCATTTTCAGGAATATGTTGAAGTGTTTATAAGATCTCTCTTAAATTTTAAAATTTTATTTGTTGTCTCATTATGACTTCATCTTGCTTACATCTGAAGGAAATATCACAGATTGATTCTCATTTCTTGTTGTATAAGCACTTTCAAATACTGTCTTTATCTCTGATATTTTATGTTACCTTTGGACTTCCTCTGCTTTGAAAGATGAATTATGAAGCATAACTTCCAATATTTCAGAGTGAAAAATCCAGAAAAATTTAACATGCATCAAAAAAACCCTATAGTCCAGAACCTCCCTAACTTATTTCCTCCCACTTCAAAATTAATTACATAAATGAGTGTCTAAAAACATAACGAGTTGTGATTATGTCTTCCACAGTCATGTTCTAAGTAACATTAATCACTCAAATAGTATAACCACAGTCATAGTGAGAGCTGAATACATCCTTAATTTTCCTCCTTCCATTACTTCATTTCCATTTTTTTGCCAAAAATATTGAATGAAATTGAATTTTTCCTAATTTAGGTATATAAGTCAGAAAGCTAAACCAAATTTTATCAAATTAAACTCTACTTTGTCCTTTTACAGACATCAGAAATAAACAGGTATCTTCAATAAATTGATTTATCTCACTGCAATATAAACATTAAAACTGTTCAGTACCTGCTATCAGTACTGGGGTAATGTGTTCAGGGTAAAGAGATGAAAAACAGATTACCTTTTAGGAACTACAGCCAAGGTTTTTATCACAGGGTACACATGATTGAAAATGGAAAATAAAGTTTTAAACTTTCATACTATAAATAGTATCGGGTTTTTTTGTTTGTTTTATGCAAATGGATTTATTAGCAGCACTTCTTGTGTAAAATTGTGCCAAAGCATTTTAGTCTATGTGTAATTGCCAAATTACTGTCCATTCATGCTGATACAAGCTACACCTCATTCACAATTTGTGATTTAGTATGAGGCTGATGGATTGAGTCACCTGGAATTGTTTGG
Organism: Actenoides lindsayi; assembly: GCA_025331215.1. Classification (NCBI taxonomy): domain Eukaryota; kingdom Metazoa; phylum Chordata; class Aves; order Coraciiformes; family Alcedinidae; genus Actenoides; species Actenoides lindsayi. Next base: position 60,227 of record WTSP01024629.1, on the reverse strand, counting down.
CTTTTTGACATCCGGAGTAAAATTGCGTATGTCAAGATTTCAAAATGATATATGATGAGCACAACACAGAAATTCACAAGATTTTTTAAAAAGGCAAGATCTTCATAAAAGCTTTCTTTCTCAAAGTGAGCAAAACAAATTTCATACCACAAAATTAATTGTAATATGGATCTTCAAAAGAAACTAATATTTTATGGTTTCTTCATTTAGCATCAAAAACTGCCAAAAGGAATTACTTTCTGTGTGTAATTGAGTTTGAAATCTATTCTAGTATTTCAAGGAGAGTTTTTGGTCTGACTCTGTAAGCAAAATCTCTACCTTCCCCACCCCCCACCCCCACCCCCACCCCAAAAAGGATAGGAAAAAATAGGTCCATTGTGAATGCCCTAGTGTAAGTTTCTGTCCTGGTTTGAGTGAAAACAGAACTAATTCTGTTCAGTGATTTTACTTTTCAGCTTAGTTCTTTTAATTAACTG